>JAQIWH010005099.1:0-15384 GCA_034695005.1 Cryptops parisi
TTTATAAATGAATATATTATCATTTTATTTTTTCTATAAATAAATTTTAGAAAAACCCAATATGCCAATCAAAACCGGTGCCATTTTGAATGACATGCATTTCGACATGACATGACACTGTCTCAAAAAATAAAACAAATTGCAAGATTTATCAACTAACTTACATTTCAGGAAAAGACTACATGTAGATTACGATATTCCAATGAAAACTTATTATTTCTTAAGACTGTTCATAATCGTAAAATCTTACAAAAAATATAAATCATGTTTTTTTTGGGACTGATGAGTGATGAAAAAATATATATTTTCTTTTGCGTCACTTGAGATACGTTAAAAACGTAACAATATACAAACGTTTTTTTAAAAAATTAAAATTAAAATTTGTTTAGAATTTTCGAAAACCTCTGATTTTTTCTTCATAAATAAGCTAAAAACATGCAACAAAGTAATTTTGGTTGTAGAATTTATTTCATCTTTAACGCTAGATATTGGACTTCATTTCCCATTCGACCAATGAGGAAAAAAAACCATAAATCTTATATAGATGGAGGAAAAATACTCTTAAACAGCATAAAGTAACCCCTCCCCCAAATAAATAACCCATCGCAAATATATATGTATATATTTTTGCAAACCCTAACCCCATCTTTCGAATCATTCATTCTTGTTTTGTAACATGAAAGCTACGAAAGCCCTGCACCAGCAGCAGCAATCTGGTGCAGAAAACTGCTAGGATTTTTACAAGCAGCTAGAAACAGCTTTTTCTATTATTTTTTTCTTTTTTTAGATCTAAAACATTTTTTTTTTATTCTCGTGAAATCGCTTTTCTCTTTCTATCCATTATCTATCCCAGGCTGGCGTTGATGATCAGTCGTTTAACCATTTCATTGGCCTGTACAGCTGCACTTCATCTGTTACCATGGCAACCGACACGAGACAAGAATCCATATGGAACAAGGTGGTGTGGCAGTGGTGGTGTGGTTGAGAATGAAACAAATGCAAGAGCCGATAGCAACCGAGTGCGGCAAAAGAAGAAAAAACGCAGATAAAAGATGGCGAACAAAACTTGTCTTCGACAAACCGTGTATTTCCAACCATATTGCCTCCGTTATTTATCTAACTCTTAACGCACAAAATAACGCTCTTACACGTAAATTAATGCACCAACTTTACAAAAAGAACGAAATTTCATTCGTCTTCAACGTTACTGCTTCTAATCATACCCCAACAATACCATGTTTATTCCGTAACGGTATTCGTAACGCACGTTCATAAACATGCAGATTGCGTTCAGAGATTCGCGGGTTGACGTGTTGTTCAAAACTATGAGCAGTGTGCGTTTCAACAGGGTGATCCACAAGTCACGATACAATTTAAATATTTAATAACGTTTTGGTTTCTTAATTTTGTTGTATTTAGTTTTTTACGTCATGAAAGTACAGAAAATGGGAGTTGTATGTACACTACGTATGAAAAGGAATGTCACGTAAATGACCCCGATTTTCCGCTTCACAAACACAGGGTCTATTTTTGGCATTTTCCATTACACCTCTTAACGCATCCGGTTCTATTGAATTTCCTTCCGGAACGCGTAGAATTTTGTTTCGAAACGTACAGTACAGTATAAACAGTATGGTGTACCCAATTTTTCAGGTCACCCCCAAAAGAAAAGTTTGGTGCTGTCAAATTGCGAGAAAAATTATTGAAACCTGAATCTTACAAAATTCTAAATGAAGAGGAGAGTTTGGAAATAAAATTTATTAAACATTGCTCCATGTTGAAATTTGTTCATAATAAATTTCCAGCGACAAATTTATCAAGATCGTAAATAACCCTTCAAAAATTAATAATATACAAAAAAAGCTATTAAAGTTTTGGTATTGTGACTTATGAACTACCTTATACTTGAGTTGGTGTTTATATGGCCAAAAGTGTGTGCTTTAAGCGAGTTTCTAATTTAAGCGCCACCACGATTTAAAAACAAAAAACAAAGTGGTAATAGCTGAACTTACCATAATCCGGATATTGTTATTATTCCACTTCCTCCAACGTGAATAATCGTAACAGTTGCTACTGTAAAGAGAAACATCCATTATTAAATTTTTTCGATTTGCATTCGCAACAGAAAATGAAATTCACCTACTCAGACACGCGCTTATCAGCACATATATCTAGTCAACTCAATCGATTTTATAACCTATTAATAAATATTCTGTCCAATTCGAATGATTTAACTCACCTCTGATTTACCAGATGCGAGCCATTTCCGCACAACACCAACGATGCGGAATTCAAAACCGGACATTGATGACAACTATAAAATAAAAAAAGCAGGAAGTGCCAACAGGGAACAATGATCTATTGCTCTACTAATAGCTTTCCATTGACATTAAAATATCGACTATTATTAATTCTCACTTTTGAACCAATGAAGCGATATAATACATCTTCAACAAGCCTTTGGAAAAGAGTGGACAAAGGGTAAACAACAACACACCATAGGTAACTAGAAATTGAAATAAAAAATAAAGAATATTATTAACTATTAAAAAAGTACCCATAACGATAACTTGTAGAAATATCAAATTTAAAGCAAATAAACTTAAAAATAATGAATACACGTATATGATTCATTTCACTCTATTGTACTGTTAAGGCTTGTTAAGTGATTTCACTGATATTCAAATATAGCGCCAAAATGTTGAATGACGTCGCTGGTCCATCTTACATTGACTGGCGGGAAATGACGTCACATAACTGATTAGCGGGAAATTTGAAATAGATATTTTTCTTAATTGTTCATTAAGCCAGTCATTATTCAAATTGAAATAATTTTGATATAGTTTCGTACTGAAAATAATGCTAGATGGATACCTAAAAATAAATTAATAGTAAATATAACAAGAAATAAGCAATAAAGTAAAAATAAAAATAACCAAACATTTCCTTACCACTATTATCAGAGCTCCGTACACTTTGTTGTTTAGCGTCAACGAAGCGTGTCACGTGATGTGATCGCAGCAAATCGCATGTTTGCTTGGTATCACGTGACATACTTCGGTGGTGCTAAACAACGATGTTTTAATGTCGAAGTACACAGGTAGCATACTTGCACAACTTTTCGAACATGTAGCCTCCACTCCAGAGACTTTACTTCAAGAGAAAAAGAAAAGCAGTGACGAAAAAATAAATTTGCTTTCTTGGCTGCTCTCTTTTTTAAAGTCTCTGACAAGGAGGTGAAACGTTGCAGTTTTAGTTGTTTAAGTATGCTACCAGGTCAGGTTTTTATTGATTTTTATTTTAATTTTTTTTTACTAGAAAATATTATATATTTAAGAGCAAAAGACCGGGCTACTGTATTAATAAATAAAATAAAGTAAAAAAAAAAAAAAAATTTCATTTACAAAATTTACACAAAGTAAAAAATTGAAAAACCTTTTGAAAATTGAGAAAACGGTTTATTTCTCTTTTATGTAAAAACCGGACGAAGATGTCATTTTAACATGGAATAGAGGCTATAGCTGCACTAGTTGTGATTGAACGCAGTTACAACATCTGCGAGATAGGAAATTAAAAATTGGAAATAACAAAAAAAGGAATAAAAAGTTTCCATTTTGGTTTCATACATTTTCTGGGTCCATTATTTTGAGATAAAAGTGTGTGTTTTTTTTTTCTCATAGGACTTCCTAATATATATATATTTTTTTCACCTTGATTATGAAATGAAAAAAGATAAAAACGTTCCAGTCACTTCTTCAATCCTTATTATTATTTTTTTTACAAAATTCAAAACCTATTATTTGTTAAATCGTAGATTTTTTCCTGCTGCTGTTGTTATTTGTTTTTGTAATGAATTTTTCTCAGAAGTCTTTTATAATAATAATAATTTCATGTCGTTGATCGTGTATACATGTAGAGACTAGTTATTGGTACAGTAAGATTCACTAAAATAAAAATCATACAAAAAAAACAAAAAACAGAATTCGTATAAAAAAGTTATCTTATTTTTTTTATTCGTCATCAATTTTCTCTGAATCTCTCTTTTTTTATTTATCTATAAATTTTTTTCGTGTCGTTGTCGTTTTATTTTTTTGTGTTTCGATGATAGATAAATAGCGTTTAAAAAATGTGCAATCGCAGCACAAAAGAGCAACTAAAAGCTGTGTGATTGGCTGAAAAAAATAAACGAAAACAAAAATTCGTTATTTTGTATTTTCACTAACCTAACCAATAAAATAACTAAAAAAAATAATAATCATAATAAAACGATAATTCTGAGAAAAAAAAATTTGCACATACTTCTATTGATAATAAATATACTGCGTGTCAAATTAAATCAATGTCAAAATTATAAAAACAGCAAATCTGTTGATGTTATTGTTATTAAAAATAAAATTTAAAAAAAATTGTCTAAAAAAATTGTTAATTAGTGTTGATATAATTGTTTTTTTTTTTAATGAATTCAAAAATTCAAAAATAAAATCATCTCTATTGTTTATGTTGTAACAAACTAGTGCAGTGAACACGATAAAAAACAAGAACAACAAGCCTCGTTTCAATGTTATTATTGTTGTTTTGATGGCAAAGTTGGAAAACCACGTGTCAACTATATAACATTTGGTTTGTTTATTTTGGTTTGTTTTTTTTTATGTCAAAAAGAAGACGTAATTCTACGTCAAAACCAAAACAACGAAATTATTACCCTTTCATTACACGACAAAGAAAACAAAAGCCATAGGTGTGTCCTAAAGAGTGTCATGTTAAATATGTCAAAATTTCGAAAAATAAAATTGTCTCGAATTAATTAATGTAAAAAAAAAATATAAAATATGAAATTATTTAAATTTATGGATTGATGGTTAAAATTGTTTTTTTTTTGAAGATTATGAAATGTAAGAAATCAGAAGTGAGAGTAACGAACAGAAGTGTAAAGATTGAAAAATGTGGTATTATATGATGATAATGTTGTTCATTGAAAAAACAAAAAAAAAATAATAATAATTAAAAAAAAAATTACACCTCAATTATTTTGTCGGATAAAAAGAGTTTTTGTTTGTTTTGGGCATGATAATGGAACGTTCAAATATTTGTTTTTCCTTGAATTAAAAACGTGTTTTGTTAATTCTCTTGGGCGGTGGAAGCGCTTTAAACTGCATTTCTAAAAGTGGATTTTCAAGTGTTTTTTTTTATATATATTATATGTATATATGTATAATAATCATCATCATTTTTCATTTTAAAAAAACAAAGACAAAAAAACATCCTTTTTTCTTCATGGCACATCCTAAGTCACATGATTCCACACCATCGCACTCGTATCAGTACATGATTCGTAGTAAAAAAGATTTTATTTTATTTTATTTTATTTTTTTTGAGCAGTAAAACGCGTAGTTGGGTATAAGTAGTTTTTTATAGGGTCGTTGTTGTTGTTGTTAAGTTGGTTTTTTTTTTTTGGTATTTTTTTGGGGAAAGAGATGGAGGAATTGTTAAATCCGTTCTCGAGGTATAATATTCCAACAAAGAAACAAACATTTAAAAAATTTCTACGAACACGTAGTTTTTTTTTGTTTTTTTGTCTTTTTTTTCTGATGTTTTTTTTTTTTTAAAAAAAAGAACAACAAAACAACCAAAAAACCAACAACTCGAGCGCAGTTTCTATCAATCACCTTCATCGATCGATCGATGCACAATTAAACTTTTGCACATTTTCTCGTCATCCGTTGCTTCGTCACCGTTATATCCTAAATGGTAGTTGTTGTTACCTACTTGAGCTTCTCGTAGCCTCGTTTCCGGCGACGTAAACGTTACCAAAGATGGCGTCGTATCGCCGATCCAAGATGGCGTCGCATCGCCGATCCAAGATGGCGGCGTTTCTATTAGCATCATCCAAACCAAAACCAACACTCGAGGAACGGCGAGCGTTTCCAGTTATGTTTCGAGGGAGTTATCGGTTCCATGGCGTGGCTGGTAGAGATTATTTCCATTCATCCGAATCCTTCAGTTTTGGTTGTTGTTTTTGTAAACTAAAGGTCGGGCTTAGAGTTAATCGTCGTCGTCGTCTCTTTCGCGGATGATCCCTATGCGAGCGCCACACGCCCTCACTTTGTGGATGACCTCCTCCTGCATGAGGTTGAAGCACATGGCGATGAGGGCCATGCCCACCAGTACATAAAGCGAGCACAGCACCAACTTGCCCTGCGACTCGCCCTCTTTCTCAGTGATCGAGTCGCCGGGCACCAGGTCTCCGAACCCTATGGTGGTCAGGGTGACGAAGCAGAAGTAGGAACCGTCGAGGAAGGACCAGGGTTCCCAGCCGGAGAAAAGCAGCCCGCCCCCGCAGATGTAAAGCACCAGGATGAGCAGGCAGAGGGGAATGGGCACGGTCACGTGCGGCTTGGCGTCCGGCCCGGCCACGTAATCGTCCTCGTCGTCCAGGCCGACCCCTCCGCCGCCGACCACCGCTCCGGGGATGTCCTCGATGTGCACCTCGTCCTCGTGGACCGCTCGCTGCTTCTCTTTGGTCGTGGGATCGAGTCCGACGCCGACGCCGATGCCGACCCCACCGCCGCCCCCGCCGCCGACTGCGTTGGTTTTGCCGGGCGAGTTGTGAGCCACGATGTGGCGGGCGCGGTAGTTCTCGGCCTGGCGACGCTGGCGGGACGAATCCTGCACGGCGCAGCGACATAGGCGAGCGTAGACGTACTTGAACATCTTGGCCAAGACGTCGCCTATGTTGGTCAAGTAGAGAAGCATGAGCGGGATGCCCACGATGGCGTACGCGATGGTGGCCAATCGTCCCCACATGGTCCTCGGGGCGATGTTCCCATACCCTGAGTGACAAAACAAAATAAAAACCATGAGTGAAAGTGTCAGAACGTAATCGGTAGCATGATAATACTACATAAAACGTTTAAATGAAAATACAGTTAAAGATATAAAATATGCAGGGTATCTCAAAAAATGTATACACATTAGTCTATAACTCCTAATTATATTCTTATATCTGTATATGACAGTAGGCTATATAAAGAGTATGCTTAACAAACATTTGTATGTACTTTCTTTGGTTTGTTTTAAGTTAAACTGAAGTAACATCTGAGCTGATGTAAAAGTTGATCTTGGAATTATAAACTTTTGAACAAAGCAAATATTTTCCTAACTTGCTATTGGAAATGCCCCTAGTTGAACTGCAAAGAAAGTTCGGAAAAGAGTTCCAAACAGAACTACCTATGCGACTCACCATTACTCGCATTACTCGTCAATACCCACAACAATTAGGAACAATTTTTTATGTTCAATGTTTAAGTCTAAGGTCAGCTATTAGGTCAAATCAATTTCACCTAAGACAAACGAAATTTAAAAAAAAAAAGTTATGAACTTCAAATATTGAGTATACATTTTTGTGACACTCTTTATGATATTAGTACCAAGCAACTGTACATGATGTTTAATGTCACCAACAAAACAGTGTCAACAGTCGACATCAGATCACCCTGTTTATAACAAATTGCATAAAATTACAACAACAAAAACCATTAATATGAACTTGGATTAACATCATGTAATCTTTGCTACTTGCTAAACCACGAGTTCACATAACAAATGTCACGTAAGATAAAAAAATCGTGATATGGTACGATTCTGAGAATGTGGTTTCAAGTAAACACCAACTATATTTTAATTAATTTTTACAGTATGTCTAATTTTTAACCTTCATAAATCATGTATGAAAATTGTTTAAAATTTCCCAGAACGCGTCTCTCTATGGGGACAGTATTTAGGTTTCCAAGACAACAAAACCCTTTTCTGGTATAAATCAAATATTAATATAAAGTACTCCCGCTGTTCCAAAACATGGTTTACATTTCACGTAAAACTTTCCGATTATAAACAGTTTAAGACAATAATAAGTTTTTATTGACTTATATCAAGCTGAATGTGGTACTTTTTCTGGTTCGTTAATTTAGTTTATAAACTTTGACATTTTTTGAGACAGTCTCATGTCATGTCAAAATGCATGCCATTAAAAAATGACACCCTATGTGACTGCAATGGTAAAGGCATGTCTTCATTATGCTCCAAATAGTAGAGACAATAAATTGAAATAATTTACAGTTAAAAGCAAAATAAACTATTACAGCTTTTGCTAATGCTCGACAACGTATTTGAGTCATAACGATTAGATCACCCTGTATAATAAATCAAAAATTTATAATAAACATATGGATAAATAAAACAAAGCATCCTGTATTGCAGAATATTTTTTATAACTTAGGCAAATTACATAAATTTTTGAATTGTAATTAACATACTGTGAGAAATGTAAACCACAATTTGGGACTAAAAAAACAGCCAAATGTAAACCATATTTTGAAACGGATTAAAATATCGTATTAGCTCTTAAGCAATCCATTTGAAAATAAAATGATAAAAAAAAAAATTATTGTATAAAAATCATTAAATATATATATATATATATAAAAAAAACTTGTTAATAAATGTTTCGCGTCTAATGAAATAAAAGCAACCCCTTGGTACTTCACTGCACTGCATCCGTGTTAAACATGAAGCGTAACGCTCAGTTCAGCAAAGTCTGCGTTTACAACTAATGCTTAATTAAAATACCAAAATAAAATGGAAAAATGTAAAAAAATATAAATATTAGACAAAATATAAATAAATGTAAAAAAATATAAAATTTTTTATATAGTAAACATATGAGCTAAAATGAAATTTACTGTAAACAAATCACTAAATATCTTCTTTATACAGTATATGTTTATTTCTCTCATATTATCTTATATTATTTATATATTTATATCTGAGATGGGGTAGACTCCACCTTTTAAATCCACGCAGGTTTACAATAGCAACTAGGGTAAACAATGAAATCCACGGGATCGCATACGGGAACTCGAAAATATTGAAACACGAAAATATCTAATATCGAGAAAAATATCGAAAATCTAAAACATATCGAACATCGCAAAACAATATCGAAAAGTTTAAAAATATCAAAAATTTAAAAACAAAAATCGAAAATTAAAAAAATATCATAAATAAATAAATAAAAATATCGAAAATAAAAAAAAAACAATAAAAGTATCGGAAATCGAAAAAATATCAAAAAACATCGAATATCGAAAATCGAAAACATCGAAAATACCGAAAACCAAAAAAAACAAACAAATCCATGTAGGTTTACTATAGCCATCAGGCTAAACACTAATATCCACGTGAAGTATACGTATGTTTACAGATCTAACACACGCCGTCGCTAGCTGGCGTATGTTACGCCAGGGCAAACATCTAGTATAAAATAAAACTGTTAATAAATGCTGAAACACAAGCAATCCCTTGGGGTTTCGCTGAGCTGCAACCGTGTTGAACCCGAAACGTTAAACGCTGAGTTGAAAAAAAAAAGTCTGCGTTTACGACTAATGTATAAAATTTAAAACAACAAAATAAAATATAAAACTAGTGTCCAAAAAAAAAAACCCATCATCATTTACAAATAAAAATGAAATTAGAACGTAAACAACAAAAACGAGACAACCCTTTAACGGAGTAAATAAAAAATGGTGTCAGACGGTTTGACTTTGATAACAGCGGATGTGTTTACAACCCTCGTTTCATGGGCTGATAAATCACGAGGTAACGGCTATTGGCTGACAGTTAGCGAATCAGAGGGAAAATTGTCCAGTAATTGGCACCGAATGGCACCACCCAAAACCAACGTACACGTTGCCAAAAAAAAAAGAGACGACCAAGACGATGATGACCTTTTCTCGCTGAAGAGAAAATCGAGGAAAGAATGAAAGAAACCAAAAAAAAGGGGGAGGAGGAGAGGGGTGGAAAAGAAAAGAAAGGGGGGAGAAACTAAAAGCAAAACTGTTTCCAAAAATCCCCGTGACCACTGTTAGGAAACCAGTTAAGGATTTTTAGAAAAGAGAAAAGCACGCTATGGCGCGAAACAAATACGACTTCCTCTGGCAAGAGCCAATTGAGAAAGCAGTTGGTAATACTATATAGATATAGGAAAACAGTAACGTCGAATGGAACGAGGGAAAAATTGGATCTTTGCGTCATCTAATCAGAAAAAAAAGAAACTTTTTTCTTTTTCTTTTATCTTCTTTTTTTTCTCCCTCGGTTCTTCCAAAACAGCGCATGCGCTTCTCTTCATTACCCGTCAGTCCTCGAGCTTGATTGGCGCGATCCTAGCGGCGAAGACTAACCTGCTTAGGCCCATTCCTTCTTACGACTAAATTGACCTAACGATTCGAGTTTGTGTTGTTACTGCTGCTGCTACTCTTTAAGAAGGAAAAAGAACGAAGCAAATAGAATGAGGCGAGAGGGAGAGAAAAAAACCGGAAACTGATGGGTTCCATCAGGTTGTGAAGAGTGGTAATGGACAAATGCCACTGCCGTTATCTTTTTTTTTTCTTTCTTCCTATCAAAATTGTTAGCTCTGCAAGATTGAAGGTTTGTAAATGGGGGAAACGGAATAAACTATTGGTGTCAATCAACGAAACAAAAATTGTTGGGAACGAAATGGGACAATGCAGCCATTTTGTTCAACTGTTCACGAAATAATTGAGAAAACTTGGAAAAACTTTTAAAACAAAAACTTTTTTTTTCATGTCACCTTCAATGTACATGCAATTTGTATAATTCCAAGAATTGTATAGGATGTCTGGCCTCTTTTGGCAACGTATGAAATTACATCTTGTATAAAAGTTAAGGCTATTGTTTAGGCATGTCTAAACAATAATTTATGCGTTATTCATATCGTTTTCCTTATAATACTTTAAATCCTTGGAATGAGCTTCCACGTTCTATCAGGAAAATCGCAATTACCTGTACACAACGAAATTTCAATATTCAATGTTAAAAGAAATTGTTAAAACGACATATTATTTTTAATAATAAATTTTGAGCTGTTTTAACTGTATTAGTTAAGTTTGTTGTAACCTGTTTTATTGTCTCTCTGGGACGAAGTTATAATAAATAAAAATAAAATAAAATATGTACCACATTATATCGTCGGCTTAGAGTGTAAACCTGCTAACTCCACTTTGGCACATGCACAATACAATCCACATTAAGTACCTGTACCCCCAAAGTATAGTATAAGAATCTGGCAGGAAAACGGTAAAAACCTCTTTCAATCCTGCCACTGTTCTACAACAATGGCAGAACGATTGCTTGAATTATACACATTGCCTTATCATATATAATAATAATATATTATATCATATAATAGCCTCTTTTGACAAAGTAGGTAAGTAGGTACTTGGGAGTTTAACCAAGACACCGACTGGCTTTACAGCTATGTCATTTGGCCCTCAGACTTTATTAAAATGAGAAATACAGAAATGATGATAAACATAGAACAGGGTTTTAAGGAAATGGGAAAACCCGAGAAAACCTGCCCCGTGGTGTCAGACCCCAAACTAAATCCACATGGTGCGAGTGGGAGGCGAACCCGAACCACTGCTGTCAGAGATGAACGCTCTGACCACCAGGCCACCACGTTTGGCAAAGTATGAAATCAGTATTGAAATTGTTACGTTATGCAATAGTTAAGTATAAATTTAAGCCTACATTTAAATATACATTTTTTTCTGAGAAAAAGTGTTGTTAACTGACCTAAACTAACCTTACCTGAACAATTCTATATTAGATGTTACTTCACACTTAACTTTGCTATGCTATACGATGCAAGGTAACATACGCACTGATTTATTTTTTTTTTTTTCGTTGTAAATTCCCAGACCACCAACCTCAAAACATAAACACGAATAAAACACCAACAACCGATTTTCTGGTAAAGTGGTATCTGGCAAAATAAAAAAGTTGAAAACGTAAACAAGTCTTTTTTTCTTTGTTTTGGAAGAAGGCAAAGAGCAAGTCCAAGGAAGATGAAACCCTTTCCTTCGCCTAATGAGCGTCAGTGCAATTAGCTCTCAGCAGGTCATTGGGAAGGTGAAACAAGCCAATTAGACGAATCTCGAAAAGAAGACGAAGAAAAAAAAAATTCCAGCTTCTAAAGAAACATCTAGTGACCTTAAAGATGGACAAGACAGCAAAAATTCAACATTTCGCCTAAGACATATAGAGCGGAAAAATGGTCAGAAAGTTATTTTTTTTCCGGCTCACTCACCATCCTACAATAACACTGGTTTGCGTTTTCGTTTTCTCTAAAAAAAGCCAAAAAAAAAACTGGCTGTTTTCTTTGGCGCCGCCACCCCTCTCACTTGTCTCGATCATGCCCAAAATTAACTGGAATGGTGGCATGCAACCAGGTGCTGCTGCCATTTATTTGCAGCCCGACACCTGCGCTTAACACGTGCAACGAGCACCATGAATCTTGCAAACTGATGAACCTTTCACTTTTATTTCCTT
Organism: Cryptops parisi; assembly: GCA_034695005.1. Lineage (NCBI taxonomy): Eukaryota > Metazoa > Arthropoda > Chilopoda > Scolopendromorpha > Cryptopidae > Cryptops > Cryptops parisi. The sequence continues at coordinate 12,406 of JAQIWH010005099.1, forward strand.
TTCTGCCTTTCTTCGTTAATTCGACCTGTCGATGCTGCAATGAAAGAATCGCTAAAGACATCCACCTGCGTTGGCTTGCTTTTAATAGCATCCTTTTTTCTTTGGTTAGTTTAAACATAATCAAATTAGAAACATCTCATCCCACATAAGAGTCGTTAAACACTGCAATAATAATAATTTTACAATAAAAAACTTTATCTGAAAATAAAGATAAAGTTTGTTTATTAGAAGTTTTTTTTGGGGAAAGTTGAAAAGAATTTCCGCTAGAGGACGATGTAAAATTGTTGTCAACGAGTTTCAATTGTGTTTAAAGAAATCGAAAGTTTATGCGGTTTGGCATCATGATATTTATTGGGTAAGTAATTATGGTCGTTGAATATTAGTACACATCTTTAATTACTTTTAAAAATAAATTAAAAATTTTCTTAGTCACTGATAGATTGTACGTCAAAAAACAATATGTAACCGGTAATGTATAGAATCCAGTTATTTTATAAAATGCAAAGCCTGAATTAGGCACTATGAAATTAGCAATACTTATTTTATAGCAATAATTTAGGTTAAGTCTAAATTTAGACTAAAATTATTTTTTCAACAGAAAATTTTCTAAATAGTTTTATATAAGATGTTATTTCATGCTGTGCTAAACGACGCTGTATAAATAGACATTCTATAAAATGCCTGGAGTCTGCATACAATTGCAGTGCATAAATTTGTATGCTAATTCCATTAAATTTACATCATGTAAAGTTTTAAATATCAATAAAATGTACATTTATATTACCATTTTATCAAACAATTTATACAGGGTGTTTTTACACAAGTTGGACAGGGAAATATCTCGCATAGTATTGCAAATACGTCGATTATAATCTACGACCAGAACATTCGGGAAAAATGCAATGGTCCTATTTTCACTGATCCTTGAAATAATGTTCACGGGAATAACATTGTTACATCGAAACCATGATGTCGCAGCTGCCACGTCATATTTATATTTAAAAAGTTTGTAGCGATAGTTTCATATAGTCATAATCCAGTGTATGAGCTTCGCTAATCCAGCATCGATTTCCAACAATTCAACCGAAATAAAAATTGATACAACAATAGAGGTTAAAATGAACGATGCTGCTACACCAGCTTTTCTGCAAGTCATTCATACATGCAGTGGAGTTAGTCAGTTGCTGCATGGTTAATTTAAATACGAAGTTAAAGATGCGTAACGATTTAAAACTAAAATAATTCCACTGAATAGTATCGGTGACTTGTAGAAAAGCTGTTGTAAAAGCATCTTGCGTTTTATTCTCTATACTGTTGTACCAGTGTTTATTTAAGTTGGTTTATTGAAAATAGATAAAAAAATACACTAAATTATAAGTAAATATGACTAAATGGACCCTTGGCTATAACTTCCTAAATATGACTTAGTAGTTACGACTCGAGGTTTTCGATGTAACAATTTAAGTGAAAATGATTTCAAAGTCAATGAAAATAACACCATTATATCACTCCGAATGTTCTGAACAGATTCAAACAATTGTTAAAAAATGTTCTATACATAAGTGAACTTTTTAAACATATTGTTTACTCTAATGGCTAATTATTTTTTGTTATGTTTGATGTTATTAGTTATTATCCCCGTGTATTGTTTGTTCTTTTTATTTTTAGTTATGTATTCGCAACGATTTCATGTTCCTACGGGATAAAGTTCAATGAATTAAAATAAATAAAATAAAATAAACATGTCTGCAATACAAAGCAAGATATTCTGTATTCCCTTCGCAACGATTTTATGTTCCTAAAGTTTAATAAAATAAAAATAAATAAAATAAAATAAACTGCAATACAAAGCGAGATATTCCCCTGCGTTACTTAAGAAGAATCATCCTATTTAAGCTGACGTCAAAACCGTAACCAATTCCAAAATTGTTATTCCGATAATCGCAATACGTTAACCATGCATGCGAAAACACCACCCTTTAATGACATGGGAATAAAACATAAATAATCAAAACCGTAATTCCTACCCAACCAGAAACCTGTTGCCTAACTTTTTTTGTTTATTTAATAATATTAATTTTTTTTTTATTCAGAAATTCCAAATCCCTAGCGTGGTTGGTTTGTAATTGAAGTTTACTTTATGAGTGGCGTGTGTTGATGAACAGGGGACGTGACCCGTTCATAACTTAAAACCGTGTGCTGCCAGGCGGCGCCCCTAACATTTTACAATCTTCCCCCCACCTTTTATGCCTCCCCCTCCTCCTTTCCTTTTCGTCCGCATTTTACCCCAGCTTTCGCAATGACTTATTGGAAATTAAATATTTTAATCTATGCTAATCTTGAGGGAGAAAGCGTTTGCACGGCAGGGACCATTTGTTTGCCACTACGCTAAGAAAAGCGCTCTCTTTTGGCCCAATGTTGAAAGTGTGCCAGCGTTCGACGGAATTAAAGGTGGGGGGGGGGAGGTAGAAAAGGAAGAACAAGAACAAGTGAGAGGGAAAAGTCAAGTGGATTAAAACTGCAGCTTTCACGAATGGTCGAAAAGAAGAGACCTTTAGGGCAGAAATGTGGTGTTCCGTTAAGAACACAACCATCTTAGTGTTTATTTACTGTCGAAAATTTTGCTGGCAGAAAGTTGACTTTTGGACGCCACTTCCAACTTCGAGCTTTATTTGAGTTACGTGACTGCGTAAGAGACAAGAATGCGAGATATGACTTGAGAATAACTTTTGTCGCTTGAGTAAAGAAGAAAATGAAATATTTGTAAAAGTTATTTAAAGTTATACTTTTTGAATATACAGTATACTTCACGAACAACGTAAAATAGTTTTCAACTATAACAACAACATTAATATTCCGTCTTTACAAACCACGAAAATTATTTACATTTTTGAGGACGATGTTTATTTATTTATTTATTTATTTATTGAGTCTACATCCCATAGGGACAATTGGTGATGATGAAGAATGATATGTACA
>JAQIWH010005100.1:0-15383 GCA_034695005.1 Cryptops parisi
CGTATTCTTAAAAAGTATTTTGTGTACAGTATTTATATTATTTTATTTATTTTATTTTATGTATTTTATTTATTTTTATATTATTTTTGCAGTTTAATAAATACATTGCAACCAGGTGCCGTGAAAAGAATTAACAACATGAAAGCGCCATTTAAACAGGTAAGGAAAAGTGCTTTTTAATCAGTGAATTCTGATAATGATTTAACCAAAGTTAACTGACCTCAAAAAATTCAATGTTGATGAACACATTTAGCGAAGAATGAAAAAACAGGGCGTGTGTTAAACTTGTCGACTTTTTTTTCCATCTTGTTTTTTTCTTTTCTTCAAATTTGTTTTTATTTTGCCATCAAAGTGTATGCACTTGTGTGGAAAACACGAATTAAAAATGAAGACAAAGATGATTGTTTTATTTTTTTAGCGAGAAAACTTGGAAATGTTTCTCAAAGGATGCGAAAACTATGGGCTGAAAAGTCAAGATCTCTTTCAAGTTAACGATCTGTACGAACATAAAAATCTTTATATGGTAAGATAATTTATTATTTTTTTTTGTTATTTATATGTATAAATCTTAAGGAGATTGAAAGTGACATGTATAACTTTTTTTTTTGTTTGTTATGTATCTTGACGAATCTAAAGTTGACATGTGCATAATATTGGGGTTTTGAAAAATTGAGGCTGTTCTGTTTTTTTGTTTTTGTTTTTGTTTTATTTTTTTGACCTAGAATTGGACACTTATTGGTGGTCTAGTAATGTGCATTGACCTTATTACCATTTATGTCCAAAGACTGGGGTTTGGAAAAAAAAATAATATATATATATATATGTAGAAAGAGAACTGGTTTTGCTTTTTAATTCAAGAGTATTATATATTTTGTTTTGAATAATTAGTCACTGATGGGAATTGTAGATGGTTATAGATTATCTCAGTAATTGTTTGTAAAGCAATAGTTTAGTTGACCTAAGACTTCAAATTGTTTTGTTCTGTTTTTAATGTTGAGCTACAGGGAAATCTTGATTGAAATTGACAAAATTTTAATTACTAACAGATTTATGGGGGTGGTTTTTTGGGGGTTCAAACCCCTCCCTAAACATGTTTAGTTCATCGACTCGTCAATGTTTGGATGTTTTCATGGGACAAAAAAAAAACGGGCTAAAGTGTGGATTTTTTTGGGTCTAAACACTCAAAACGTTTATTTAGAGCTTGATTTTCTTTCCACAAAAACAATGTAATTTTTTGGACATATCTCTCATGAAATTTGAGGTAATAGGAGTTGTTTGTCCTTTTGTCTAGATGCTATGCATTTGTGGTTATAAGTTGCTGTTCTTTTCAGGAACACTATGTATATACAGTTTTCATATCCATCATATTATGATGTCTACATCTTATTGTTTCTTTTTCAGGTGGTCGATTGTATATTTGCATTAGGAGGATTGGTAAGTATCTATGATGCAGTTTTTTTGTATCCGTTTCTTGCACTGTACAACATTTTTTTGAATTTATAATTCTGGTTACGCGACGTTACGAGTTTGCATGTTTATTCCGTTTACAGGCACAGAAGAAAGGATACGATGGTCCAGCCATCGGTGTCAAAGTGGCAAATGAAAACAAGAGGATGTTTTCTGCCGAAGTTTTGGCTGAGAGCAGCAAGATCATTGGGTTGCAGTACGGATCGAACCGCGGTGCTACCCAAGCTGGTATGACGGCGTACGGTACTGGACGTCAAATTATTCCTGATGGTGGGTAACATTTCAACTCATTGGTCAGGTCATTTGGGGATTGGGGGGGGGGGGTGAGAGGTATAAAACTTATGGAAAAATTGCAGTTTGTGGAATTTTTGCATTTTTATCTCCACTTATAAGACGCAACTTTTAAGGGTTTGAGTAAAAAAATGAACTATATGTAACGCACCCGATTATAAGATGCACACATGAACTGCATCTAACAAACTTAATTTTTATTACTGTATATACTTTTTTGTCATTTTTTTGTTTGTCAATCTTGAGTTTGATCGTTGGAACGGTTAAGATTTTAATGCAATTTGTATTTTCATTCTTAGCTGAGCTGAGGTAATGTCGTGAACTTGGATTGCGCTGAGAAGAACGTTTTTAAATTTTGCTGACGAGAGAGGTGAACGGGAATGTTTGTATATTGACGAGTTTACCAAACCCTTATGTCGATTATGTTTTTGTTTTGTGTTTTTTTTTTTTTTTTTGCATTGAGTTAATATGTCATCCAGAATGAAATTTGTTACATATCAATCATGTTTACATTTCTTTTTTCTTCCATTTAATAATATAAACTTCATTATCCAAGGATCTGAAAAAATTTATTGATGCGTCCCATCAATACTTATGTTAAGGCTTCTTTATTTTTATTTTTTGTAGTACGTTTTTCTGTGGGTAAAATATATACACATATCGGGGTCAATCAAACGGTCACTTTGTTTCGTTCGTACGGACTTTGTTTTGGCAAGAATCAATTTTTTTTTTTGCCACGATAGAAAACGTTGCAAATTTTCTTTTATTTTTTTCTTACAATGCGACAATTCTTGTGTGAAATTGTGGACTAGTTTAAGGGTGTAATGGTTTATTTCTCGGTTTAACCCAGTGCGAAGTGTTTTGTTTTACAGTTGATCGTTTGGAGCAATTTACATGCAAGTTATGGTCGTGTTGGTGTTACAAGTTCATCCGTTAAAATTCGATAGGTTTTTGTACTTTTGTTTTCGATGCCAGTGTTGTTCGTTGGATGATGTGTTGCAATATTTATAGGTCAAAGGCATTGAATTACTATTGTGAAAATTTTTGTTTAAATTTTTTTTTGCAATGTGTAAACACCATGATCTTGTAACCAGTGCCATACTGATTATGCCAGAAGCCGCGTTTCGTTATCTCTGTGCAGTGATATCTCGTTTGATATTGGTATTTCTCTTTTTTACTATACCATCGAGTGTGCGTTTTTAAAGAAAACTGAAAGGGGTTTTCTGTGAAGAGTTCTCATTTTTATAATAAAAGTAATTATTGAATTTTTTCTGTTTTTAGTGATTTGCTTGATTTACATATTGCAGATGTTCAACTATTCAATATGATCCAGTGTTTGGAAAGATGTTTAATTATCATTTGATTTTTCTTTGCATGCATTTTTATGTAGATTTAAGAGTTGACATCCGATTCCGAAATGCTACCCATTGTAGCTGTAGTTAAGTACAGTAGAGTCTATAACAGAGCCTACATTTGTTGAAACAAAATTTATAGATGTATATTTTTACAATTGTAATACTTTTAATGTAAAACTTCAATAGTTTGTTAGGTTTGTAATTCTTTTGTACTTAAATATTTACTAAATAATTTATATTTAATTTTATTATATTTTTGTTTTTTACTGTCACAATTTATTATTTTTAATATTCAAAACTTGACAAGATTTTCCTATATGATAATTTCTGATAAGGTGGATGTGTTGATCGAACCATTTATGGCAAGTCAGTCGATGACGTCACTAGCAATTCGAGTAAGGCTACGTTGGACGCTTTTTCGCTGAAAACGCTCATCAACGTGCAAAGATAGTCGATAAGTCTGTTTAATTTACATGGAACCTATATTGGTTATCGACTATATTTGGACGTTGATGAGCGTTTTTAGCGAAAAAAGCGTCCAACGTGAACGTAGTGGGAAGATTAAGGGCGGGAAATATAAGGGCGTGAATTGTCTAATTTCTTAAAATCCATCGCTGATTATGAATTCTGAAACTGAAAAACAGCTGTACGATGCAATTTGCAGGTACGTTTTCATTTTTATTCCACTTATATTGTACATTAACCTTATAATAAATTGATTTGATAAATGTCACATTACTCGTATGGTGACATTTCTACTATTACTAGGCTTTCAAGTTCAAGAAGTCAAGCTGACACTGAAACTGTTGGGGTAAATATTCTTCATAACTTTTTAATAAACTGTTTATTCTTGATATTTAACACAAATAGTTCAAAGCTTATTTATTTCATGAACTGTTTACATGTTGTATCCTAATTTAAATTTAGTGTAAAATTAACTTAAAATTAGATAAATTAAACTGCAACATCGTTTATAGTAATAATCCAATTCGATTTGCTTTCCACTGTTATCGTCTGCAGAAATTAATGCTGGACTACAAATGTAACGTACCGCCAATCTGTAACGACGAATGGGAAGGAATCGAGTTCAAACTTGTCAAGGTACTCATCGTTTAGATTCGTCGATTCAAATTACAAAATCAGTTACCATTTTTAGGCAACTCTTTGAGTTTATGGACGAGTTTCGTTTCAAGACGTTCCTTATGTCTTATGTGTGCGTCTTGCATTTCTGAACTTTTACACGAATCGCCTGTAGACTATGATAATGCAATAATATATAAAACACAACAAAATGTGTTTGTTTTCAGGGTGTCTGTAAAAAGCCAGAATATGAAACGCCGATCACCGATGATGATGATCTACTTGATCTCACTGGAAATCCATTACCTAACCCTTTCGTTAGCGATCAATTAAATTGGACTGAAAATTTCGAGAAAAGTTTCAACCAATCATTTCATCATCAACCTTTGGATTTGGATACTGCTAGGTTGGTGATCGTCGTTTTAAAAAACAGTTGGTCACACTTTGATAACATGATTTTGTATTTCATTTTCTTGCGCATTGTAATTTTTTAGATGTTTGCTATCGTGGTTCATTCGAATTTACTCCAACCGTACGGAAAACCGACAACTACTTCCAGCGATGTGGACCCTATGCGATGGAATGCGGGACGATACTGTGTTTTTAGGGATTCGATATTTTCAAAACAGCATGAACAGAATAATTTTAAAATGTATGTGACAACAAATCAATTCGGTTTTAATTACAGTTTTGAAGTAAGTTTTTTTTTTTACCTATTTTGTGTATACAGGGTGTTCCTAAAAGTCAAATTGTTATGCATCAAAATATAGTTCATATAAACGTGAGTCCAGGATTGTATACTGATTTGTATGCTGATTTTACATTGATTTATTGCCTATGCAATTGTGGAGTTGGGTGGAATAACGGCGTAACTCAAAAAATATAGTTTTGAGAAAAAAGTCCAAAAAAACTTGTCACCTTCGAATTTAAGATTGAAAGAAAAAATCCTGTCAACTTTCTATTTATAAAAGGAAAATAAACAGGTTTCGCAAAAAATTTATTGACTCAAGTTGATATGCCTCAAGTTACGGACTAATTTAAAAATGAAATTACGTCGTTATTCCAAATATTGTGCTAATTTATAAATGCATTTACGCAGTTTTTTCAAAGATTAGTATCAACCAGCAAGTAAAGTGACAAAAACAAAGAAATCACAAAAAATTTCAGATTTAAATTTCAGGTTCCATATTCTTGCTTCAAAAAGTTGTAAAGTAAAAATTTTATGTGTAACATCCATGATTAAAATTTGACTACATCATAATAATATATTTTGCAGACATTCCATGCAATGACGTGAAAAATATGCCAAAGTACGATCAGTTGAGACATGCTCACATGTTGGGAACAAATACTGATAAGGTATACAATATTTAAACTGTGTGTTCAGATAGCAATTTTCTTTACGTTTTGTTTTAATAAATTTAAAAACATTTATTTATATCTATTTTCATCTGCAGTGTGAAAACAGTGCGTCGACTACGTTCAGTATTTCCAGTTTGGAAGGTGAGATCGATCCGGCGAGAGAAGTGCTTTTGAAATTCGAATGGAAAAATTGCACTCGCATTTTACAACCTCCGCCATCTACATCAACGTGTTACGCGGTAAAAAGTTTTAAATAAATAAATATGAATTGTTGATGTAACAACAGGACAATGACATTTCAGGAATTGCGTACAACTGTAAAAAAGCCATCCAGTTATGCGTATCAACAATACAAAGAACTTGAGCATCTAGAGGTAGTATATTTTTTGTATGTGTCAGATTGGATACATTTTACTGGGTCCCCCATTGTGACGAATTATGGAACACCCTGTATTTAAATCGTATATTTAAAATTATTTGTTTACAGCACGTAGTAAACAAATTGGAAACGCCAGTCACCAACTCCGACAGCTTCAAGGTTGATACGTTAAAGGCGAATTTACGTAATTTGCTTCACGGTACTATTTTTTATTTTCATTGCAATTATAATATTTATATATTATATTATTTAAAATTTTTATAATATCATTCGTGATAATTTTTAAAAATAAAATTATCTTATTTTTTAAAAAATGGATTTTGTAAAATTAATTAATAAACATTTATTTTAACGTGTTAGATCACAAATTTTTCTTTTTTACAAAGTTGTTCGTTTTTTGTGTAGGTTATTCAGTGGGAGCAGCCATTTCTAAAAAATATAAACCGCAGTCATTATTTTTGCCGTCAACTTGTTCTGCACTTTCATACACTTTGCGCAAAGAATTGGATTGTACGGATATTATATGGTTGGTGTTAAGAGGTTCGTATTTCGAAACGTTAAAAACTTGATTTATATCTACTAAATTTTATTATATATTTTATTATTTTTTTTAAATAATGCAAATTTATTATTTTTAGATTTCAATAATTTGAATGAATTGGACGAATGCTTCAAATATATTTTTTCACTACTGAAAACGGACGACTGGTACCGAAAGGTACAATTTTGGATCATGTAATATATAGTACGAAGCTGATGGATGGTTAAATTTAACATTCAGCTTAATGTTAACTTGGCATTTTCAGGTGTTCAAAAATAACACCACTGAGCTTGCTGGTATAATTAACGGGACACGATGCGTTCCTGATATTTATCCCACTATGATTAAAAAACTGATGATCCAAATCGGTTTGGCAAAACTGTATCGGGATTACGTACACTTTTTTCACGGTGAATTTTTATATTTATTTTATTTTTATTTTTACGTTGATTTTTTGTTTTTCTTTGACGTCGATGACTGGAAACAAATTATTCATGTTTGCAGGAAACAAACTTGCACCGATGGAACAAATATTGTCACTTTTGAAGTCCAAGAATTCGATACGCGACAAGATGGCCGTCCTCGAAATGTTACAGAACTGCATGGAACTGGTGATGAAGCTTGCGATACATTTGAAGCTGGGTACCGACCAATTGCAGACGTTTGTCAGGTATCTCGTACTGAAGTTGTGTAACGATCTTATATATATGACGAATTATTTGTCATCATTTTATGAGCCAGGTGTGTTTTTCTTATATTAACTTATCATTGAATTATTGTATTATTTTTTCAAAGGCAAATGTTAACTTCAAATGATTACCAGAATCAATCAAAGGTTGAATTTTCATTGAAAGCATTTGATGTCATCTCCTTGGTGAATTGGTAAGATTTACTCATACAGGGTGTGTTTCTGAAAAGGGTTGACTAAATTTTCACCGCAGATGTTACGCATCAAAATAAAGCGAAAACTCCCATAAAATCGTTTTGAAGTGTAACATCTGGTTAAAATTTGACTACACCTTTCAGGAACACCCTGTATTTTAAAAAACAAAACAAAACATGGATACATGATTGATAACTAGTGTCTAAAAAATAAGTATTTAATATATATATTACAGGAAGCAATGCGTCGACTGGCAAGTAACGCTGAAGTCTAACGAGTCGAAATACTGCAAGACGACGACATGCTCGGTGAATCGTGAAAATTTCTGCGACTGGATTAGCGTAAAAGGTAAGATCGTTAATGCCGTAAAGTTTACGGTAAAGGTGAACTGTTCAATTATACATGTGATAAATTGTAAGTAGGTTGTTTTAATTTAAATTGTAAAGTATTTGCTTTATTTTGATTAATTTATTTTTTATTTCAGCCCAACCATTTTATTGTTTTGTTTGCACGTCCATTGAAGATGGATTAGTGTGCTGATGGAAAAATAGATTTGTAATACTCTTTATTTTATTAAAAAGTTATTCTTTGAAAAAGTTATTCTTTAAAAAAGTTATTCTTTGAAAAAGTTATATCATTATTTTTTCCTGAAAGAAGCCCCTAATAGAAGAGCAAAACGTGAGATTTTAATTATGAATCAGTAATTACTTAAAATACATGTAATTGAATTAAAAAATTTATATTTTATTCAAGTATGTTTTTTAATTTTCATGTTTTTCATATGTGAAGATTTTATTTTTTATTTTTATATTTTCATATTTATCCTTTTTATTTGTTGTTATTTAAATATTGTTTTAATTTTTTTAGTTTTTATTTAAATAAATTTTATTTTCATATTTTTTATATTTATGGTTTTTATTTTTTATTTAAATATTTTTCAAAAATTTTCATATTTCCTTTTTATACTTAGTTTAAATTTTTATTTAAATAAAAAATTTGTTCTAGGTTTATTTTATAAATTAAATAAACCTAGTTAACTAAAAACAAAAACTATAAATATTTTTTTATATTTATAATTTTTGTTTTTTATTTAACTAGATTTATTTAATTTATAGATAATATATGCATCCGCGTCGTTTAAACAAAACATAGTTCACATTCACGTGGTGTTCAGCCAGCCCAGCCACACTTGTTGTGACAGTCGTCATCACATCATTCTGTGCCTTGAACTGATCGCTTGTGCTGTTTAAAACACGTCTTACTTAGCTTTGTTAGATACAATGCAAGACTACATTTTCGTAGGAGATTCGATGCTGAAGAGACTGACGAGGCGACATCTGCCATATGGTATATTTTAATATTGTTCTTAGTCATTATTTTAAAATAATCTCTCTATGCTAACCAGTGTTAACAATGCTAACCAGTGTTTTAATGCAAAGCACCAAGGCTACTGAGGTTCTTGTTTTAATTGTATCGTAAACCCATGCTTATTTTATTTGTTTATTTTCTTAGAAAACCATGCATTCTGTGTTCCTGGGTTGACTGTTGACCAGTTAACTCATTACATACAATGTGAAGTGAGAAATTTACGTGGAAAGAAGTTGGTTGTTATGATTGGTGTTGACGATTCTCTCCCGCATCTGAGGTTGTCTCGTGGGTCTTCCAGGCTCAGTCGTTCGACGCTGCTCTCTTGGTCACTGCTGCCGTATTGTCTTCTTGCCGTGTTGCCTAGAGAATCTTATTCTCGTCGATAATAAACCAGTTAACACCAAGTTGATGATTTTTTTTTCAGGATCACCATTTATCCTGAGTTCCTCGAAAGAACTGTGCATTTGCAAGCAATGTAAACATTGCGGACGGAAGTGGAGTGGCAGGAAACGTGGATATACGTAGGGAGAAGGAAAATTCTCTCACCACGCTTGGTGAAGTGGTATGGCCCTTTTCCTTATGCATATTCAGGATTGACACTTCCTGCAACAGAGCAACAACATGGTTACCTATTATGCACTTTCATATCATATATTTACACATGCTTGTTTTTTCTTCATTCATTCATTTTTTAAATTTTCATTAATGCAGTGGCATCCTGCAGTTTGTGCCATTTCGAACCACGTTAAAAATTTGACTGGCACTTCGTACAATTCAATGCTGTTAAATTTTTATCGAAATGGAAAGGACAGTGTTGCTTGGCACAGTGACAATGAAATGTCGCTGCAACTCCACCCCAAAATAGCCTCTGTTTCCTTAGGGGAAAGCCGGGCCTTTGAGCTGAAGAAGAACAGGGTATATGATGTTATAGTTTAATTAGGCTATCATAACTCATGCTCATTTTTAATACTAACTGCATCCACTGTACTTTCAAAGGGTTCTAGGGCCAACTACTTCAGGATTCAACTTCACGGAGGAAGCCTGCTGATAATGGATGGCCAAACTCAGAGGGACTGGAAGGTATGCCTGTAATTATTTTGATCCTGAACATCAACTAGTAACCTATCATAACCATATTCTTTTCCCTGATGCATCACAGCACCGCGTACCTAAGGAGCCATGGATTAATGGCCCAAGAATCAACCTGACATTCAGAAATGTGTCACCAACACTGACGTAAATTTCTGAAATCGTAAAACACTTTCGGCAAATCCTGATGACGGTATGTATGTTTATATTAGGTTGGTTGTAACTTTGCTCGTTTTCACACTACGTGCATTTTTTATGCACATGCGAAAATGAGTGAAGTTAGAGCAAATCTTGTATCGCCTACTTGTTCAGCATTGAATTCCAAAGCAGAACTAACTCCTCGCTGCATCCTACGGGATAAAAAGAGGGCACCAGCAGGGCCTAGACCATACACTTATGGAATGAAACATGATTTAAGCAAATCATTTGATTCGTTTATTTCATTTTCATTTTGGGGGAAGTTCCCAAGGCGCTCAATGGTGGTATTGTAATCCATATTTTATTTCCATACTGAAGAATTTAGAAAGCTAATGTTCCACTGACATCTATATTGTAGACACCAGATAATATGCAAAAGCAGAGCATAAAATGGTGCATATTTTATTAATTCAAACTTGAAACGCGCTAATGAAATTTGCGCATTTACACTGTCTCAGTGATTGTAAGTTTCAATTTTTTATTGCAATATTAAAAAAACAATGTTTATTAAATTGTGTACATGTGTTGACTTAGATTTTATGTATTTTTGCATTTGTTGTTGCTCCTATAATCTGCTACCACTTTTGTTGACGACCTGGCATTCTGCAGCCACTCCTGTCGTCTAATAGCATGGTTTAGTGTTAACATTTCTCTTTTCGCTTATTCCATTCCATTGTACATCAGTATAAAGATCTCGTACATCGTCACTATATACTGCATATTGTAAACGTGACTTAGTTTGAGAAATATATGGGACATCAAATGTATGGAATCGACAACAGTACAGAAACTAATGCACATCAACCATCTTTCAAACGGCAATCATTATCTCATGCTAAATTTACATGCAATAATCAAATGGTTATTTTTATATTTTTCTTACCCATAATAAATAAGATCGTTCTTTTAAGTCGATATAAAAATTTCCAGGACCATCCGCAAGATGGGTATAATTGCAGAGCCGACGTTGGAAAAAGTTAAGGAAAATGGCCCAGGAATTAGTTCACAACAAATTTATTTGATAACATTAACAGGATCGCACCTTGCACCGCTCAATGCCGAACCTGGGACCAGGTTGCGAGAATACTCAATAAAGAAACACAATATACGGCAAGAAAATGACAAAAACATCACAATTTTTACTGGTACACAGACCAAGATACACTTTTTATTGTATATGATTCTCTAATAAACGTAACACTTTTGGTAAAATTATTGAATTGAAAATTTCTCAACCGAGATTCCCAACTTGGCATACTTCAATTTTTTACGTCTTCAATGCTTACGATACGCCCCGGTCAACAATGTGTCTGTACTGTCAAAGCTAGCTAGTCATCTATCCCACCTCGCGCAACACCCTCGTACCAATACTCTAAATTAACTAACAAAATCTCAAACGTGTGAGCAACAACTCTAACACTTTGGAAACCTAAACAATTCAGTATCGACAACTTGTGCTAGTGACTTGGACTCAAGCCTTAACCCTTTCTGCTAAGACATACTTTGCTACCGGGATTGTCTTAATAACCACCCGAAAACATGACTATCACTTCTACTTTACCACTGTAATTACTTGAGTTACTCATATTACTTTAATGATTGAATTTAGTCGAAAAATGAGGACAGTGGTCCTTTAACTTTACCATTTAAATATAAGTTCCAATTCATCGAACGAAAAAGCAAAACTACTTTCGATCGTTAAGTTAATCTTCCCTTTAGCTCGCCATAGAACTTCCAACCTGAAGATAAAATACACTTGAACAATTGGAGCCACCCATTACACCACAAAACATGAGTGCCCCCACATTATGGAAAACCCACTAAACTAGGGATACGAATATTACCATCATTAATAAAAATACAAGTACACTACATAGTGAAATATTATCCACTACAAAGTGCAAGAGAAGGGGATGTTCACAAGAGTTTTTGTGCTTAGTGTTAAAAAGAAACTGTGAATCTTCACACTTGGTTGATCTCGGTGTTAAAGCCTGTAAACCACGACAAGGGGTCAACCATTCTTACAGGACCCTACCTAACTGAATCTAAGTGAGAAACCAAACCCACCTACCTAAAAGCTAAATTCCTACTCAAATCAAGCTAAGCTACTAGCTGACAAGACGTTCGAAACTGCACCACCAAACCAAAGGACATAGGAATGGGACAAACTGCAGCCCAAAAATCAAGTCAGCAGACCCTACCTATCCAAAAAGCTAAATTCCTACTCAAATCAAACTAAGCTACTAGCTGACGAGACGTTCAAAACTGCACCACCAAACCAAAGGACACAGGAATGGGACAAACTGCAGCCCAAACATCAAGTCAACAGAAAACCTACTTACCTACCCAAAAAGCAATCTATCAAATGACTAGTGATTATTTAATTTAACTTGGGCATTCAACACAAACCCAACAATGATTTTTTCGTATACTATCCAGACCTACACATGTCATGACACATGTCGTGTGATACCAGTTATCACATTTATCACAACAAACCATTTTTTGTTTTGAAGTGATACGTGTGCAACCATGGCACTTCCATAAGTCCTTTTTCAGCCGATCTAATTTTTCCACTGCAGACCACGCATCCAATGTGAAAAGATGTTTGATAGATGTTATATCATAATCCACAATGGAATTGCTAACATCTTCTAACCTTACTTTTACATCTTCCTCATCAAAGGTGGTACCATCCAAGGGAAACTTCCTTTTGTAGGCTCCTGGTTCCACAACAAGCTTTAGCAGCCTACGGCATGTTACTGTTGACGTTGCATCTTTTACTGTATTATTTTCTGCTTTTTTTGCTCAAATTTAAATTAGTTACCGGACAACTAATTTTAGGCAGTTGGCAATAAACATCTGACTGCTGTGAATTAGATACATCCACTTTCCCCATCAAATTTTCCACAATATTAAGAGTTTCCGGAATCATAGGTTTTCTTAATAAAAGCCGCTGCTTTGTTTTTTTTTTATTGAAACAAACTTCCTCTGTAGAGGAATGTTCTTAATGAACGGTGCCGAATTTTGACATGGCAACTTTGGGCGAATTTGTGCAGATGCGCACAAGTCAACTAAGTTCTCAACGCTTATTAATCTTTCCCTTAGTACTTGGTGGTCACTAGCAGAAAAATTATTTTGCTTTTATTAACTTGAATAAAATGCAGCTTGTGATGCCAATAAGATCTGAAGGTGTTCCAGTATCTGCGGATGCACCAGCTTTAACACTTAAGATTTCACAGACAGTGTCAACAGTAACAGAACCAACGCAATACAATGTTGGCTCCTTGACTGTTCATCAGGAACTTCAGTGATTGCAGCCTCTTGTTCTTTGATGAAGCGTTGAACAAGATGAACATGTTTGCAGACCAATCCTTGAAGAACAAAGTCATGACATGTGCATGCACTCTCATGGATGCAAATGTCACATGGACGACAACGAATGCCACAGCTATCTTTGCACCTGGGGAGAAACTCAACAACATAATGATGGTTATTTTTGCTCTTGGATGATACCTCGTACTTACCATCTGTGGTCATAGATACTTGTTCCAATGAAAGATTTTTGCTAAAACAATGGCGATTGTGGATATTTTTAGTCGTTGAAGTGGTTAGCATCTCTGTTTTTTTGGCAATTCGATCAATGTCTTCATTACGAACATACACGAGAAGATGAATCACACATTGATCCAGGCGCATGTTGGACTTTAGCTCATTATGAAATGATTCAAGGTGCATGTTACTGTTAAGACCAGCACCTTTCCTATAACAGGCAGCTCACTCCATTGAACGCTCAAAATAGCATGACATGTATCTACTTAAACTACATGTCTCTGGTGAATCTGAAATGTCTTTTGCAATTCAATCATCAAGTGTTTGAGACACCTTAAGCTGCATCTGTTGGTCCTTGATGTGGGACTTGATCATTCGTCTCCAGGCACGTTTTACATGCTAAGAGCAAAGAAGCTTTTTTGGTCCAGGACCAAATACAGCAGTCATGCAGCATAATACTGCTCTGGATCATCTGACATGAACCAACCATGTGTAATATCAACTTTTTCTTTTACCACCTTAAGGAATTCAACAAGCAGCAACTTGTCTTCTCTATTTGAAATACACGATGCTACTGGAACTCTGGAACCAAAATCATCTATTACCAATACAGTAATCAGAAGAAAACCATAAGCATTTGTATCATGGGTTGCATCCATGCAAATAACTTTATGGCCAAATTTATGCATCATGTTGCGTTGAAAAGGTTGTTGAATGACAAGGAGCATGTGACTGGCAAACAAATTTTCTTGGCCACTAGTAGGCTTCTGGTTTTGAAACTTATAACCCGGAAAAGGGCCATCACCATTTTTCTGATATTCATTTATCATCAGCATCAAACTGGTTGCATCATTCTTATGCCATTCCTTAGAGAGACCATGGGCCATTAGGATGTTACGAACAACCATTGAAGTTAGCAAGTGGTGAATTCGCTCTATTTCACCTTTTAGTTGATTCCGCTCTATTTCACCTTTTAGTTGATTCCGAAGTCCATCTACAATTGTTCTCACGGGAACACCATTTTTGATTTTTCTAGCAATGTCATTCCTTTCTGAAGGCAATATCTTTAAGCACCTTAAATCTAACTCGTGGCCATAATGTCTAAAACAAACACTAACTTCTACCTTGCCAGTATTAACTGACCTGTTTACTGTCATTCTAGCAGTGCAAAAGAAGCCTTGCCTCGAAGTTGGCTTCGCAATATGTTTGCCTTCTGCTTTAGATTTGTAGGACCCACTGCGGTTGCAGTAGTATCTTATTACCTCTATTTGTTAGAGTTATTTGTTCGTTTGGTGCCCTGCTTCTTCACCCAACAAACCTTGTGCTCCTTTTCTGATGCCTCCTTCCACATTTCACATTTTTAGTCCATAATTGTTTTCTAAACTCGGTAATTGTTTTCTAAACTCGGAAATGAGACTCCTGCGATTGCTGTGTGATGCTTCTCTGTAATACACAACAACAAACGGGTAAATGAAGTGTCAAAAGACCTGATTTGTTATATGGTACTGTCACAATATCAATGATTTGCTTTGATAACATTCTGTATCATGTAATGTATCATTTCTCGTTTTTTTACGACCTTTTTAGCCTGATTTGTTCATTTTTTGCTAATTTCACACGTTTGTTCTTTTTGTTGAATTTTCTCTCTCTTTGCTTGTCAGTCGTCTGTATTAAAACACTCAAAATAAAAATAAACACCGGGAATATAATATACCTTTTGAACCCGAAAAAATGATATCAGGAAGGAGCGCTTGGTCGACACAACTTTTAAGAATAAAGAAAGCATCGTAACCTCTTAAATTGTGTGCAACAACGACT
>JAQIWH010005101.1:0-15381 GCA_034695005.1 Cryptops parisi
AGACCACTCGGCTAAACGAACACATAGAATAGCCCTCTCACATTGAGCTCTAAAGCCCAACGGGTAACTGTGCTTCTGCACGAGCATGCAGCTACTTGCTTCATAATTTATAACTCATTTGAAAAATTGAATCTTGTTTCAGTGCCTCCGCAGATTGCGATCGAAATATTGGCCGAGTGCGACAAATGTTAGGATCGCCAATTGGCATGGGGGACAGAAAAGTTGGTTTCTGCTGTTCAACTTTTGTATCGTCCATGCTCATTGGCAGGGGGCGTTTGTCACACTCGTCTCATATTTCGATTGCCTAGTTTGCTACTGGTCTTAGTGTAAAGTGTAATTCTGTACACTATGGCAACATTCACTTTGAACACTTCAAACGCAAAAACCGTCCCAAGATAACTGATAACGTATAGAGGGTCTATGTAAGTTACAAGAATTATCAACTATTTTTGCATTAACCTATGCACTTGACAGTGTGTACTAGAGTATAAATATTGTTCTTTTGTCACTATTGGCAGCAAGATTACTTTTGTACTTTTCTATGCATAAAAGTAATCTCACTGGAACCAATAAATATTTTTTTGGGCTTTATTATCTACTTTCCCATGTTGCAGTTTGAAAAATTAGAATTAATGACAAAATTCTCTACTGGAGCAAATTTGAATTTATTAATTTAGCTTACAATTAATAGTACGACCATTACAACATTCCCAATTGCTTTTCAATGATGACATGAGGAGGAACGAGCGCTTCGGTATCTTGTCCCTCTGAAAAAGAAAATATTGCGACGTGACACAAGGACTATTTCAACACGTACTGCAGAGTCAGTAAGCCAAAAAAAAGAATACAAAATATGCTTACCACCGAGAAAATCTTCAAAACCTATTTCGTAGTCACGACCAAGAAACGCATCCAGCTGCAAGTTTGAACTTTGAAGACAAGGTAATCGTTGCACCTAATAAACCATGCATCGAGTTAATACATCTCCATTACAATGTTGCTCATCCAAGTTGAAGCTGAGCTATATCATTCTAATCGTTTTGGCAATGAATGCCCAATACCAGATGTGTAGGGTGCCATTATTGTCAAAACAAAATTGAAAACACTGGCTTCAACTCTTAAGGCCATATTACACGATGGGTTTTGCTGGGAAATTCAAAGACGCCGGGCAAAGGCTTGATGAACCTTCGGGGCGAGACTTGTAAAACCATGGGTTCTTTGATCTGTGATCCAGCCACAGATTGGCTGAAATAAATCACAAGACCCTTCGAATCTGTGGCTGAACCACAGGTCAAAAATCGAAGGTTCTTCAAGCCTTCGCCTGACATCATGTGCAAGACGTCATCCAAGTCTTTGAATTCTCCAGCAAAACCCATCGTGTAATATGGCCTTTACTGTGCGCAATAAGGTTTAAACAACCCTATTGATATATTGAATAAATGATATATGCTTGCCTTCATTGCTGCCATACATTCCATGGACAACTGCAACGGTGCATACATGCCTTGTTTCTGTTTCAACAAGAGCATTTGCTCTTGAGGTAACACTGTAGATTGCTATATAAGGAGTATGAATAGTTTATATTATACACTAGAGTAGCTACTTCTCTTATTGTAACCAGAATTATGTGGAATGTTTTATGCCTTTTTTAATGCTTTTTCAAGTGGATGAACTGGAACTAAGATTTCATCTCCCGTGCTGATGCTACGACATTAGATAAATATAACTTAATAAATACAGAATTGAATTTAGAAAAATTATAAAATAAAAGTTAGTGAAATATAACTAGGCCAAACAAATAATGACAAGGCTTGTTAACATTTGAATTACCTGGTCAGCATTTTGTCATTCAAACCATATTCATTCAGCGAAGTCTGAGGACGAACACTAGACATCTTCTCCATGTTTTATGAATAATGGTCGCCAATGATGAGTCAATAACACTAATAGAAAGCAATCGTTGCAGACAAAAAATGCAAAGTCAGGTTCAGTTCGATGTTAGAACCACCATCTTGTTTTCTTTTGAGAATCAAATTTGTCATTGTCATTGAGTTAACATTCAGTCGTAGTTTTAATATTATTAAATCATGTCTTAATTTAATTTTAAATAGTTTAACGTTATTTATTGCTAGTTTTTGATCTCTAACATTTCTAATTTTATTAAATTTTTTATTTTATAATAAGTGATTTTAGGATTTTGATGCTAGATGTCGCCATTAGTACCAAATTAGTAACAACCGGTAAATTAAAATGTAAAAAACATTTAATCGTAGTTTCAATGTTATCAATGTATTTAAATTAAATTTTAAATAGTTTAACTTCATGTATTATGAACTTTCATTTAAAAAATTTTATTTCTATTTTCTAATAAGTGGTTTGAGAAGTTTGATGCTAGATGTCGCCACAAAATCGAATTCGTCACAACCGGATCCGGATACTGTAAATTGCAAAGGAAACCAACAAGCGCGCTAGGCAAATTCAATTTCAATTTATAAAATGTCACCTGATTGACTAATCATAACATTTGTGAAGTAAGTTAAGTTTCTATTATGTAGGTGAACATAATTCTTAAACTGTACGGTTTAGTCAGCAATAGTTGGCTGTCAACTCTAGTCTTTACGTTAATATCAAGTATCGTATCAATGATACCGTAGTTTGATATAATTAATTATACAGTGTAACAATGTTATGATTCTCATAATATCATCAATTGGCCAACTAACAAAAAATTGTAAATAAAATTAAATATTCTGTGTGTTTCGGTCTTGCTGTAAGTTACCGCACTATTAATCTGATTTTAAGCATTGACAGTTTTATAATAAACACTGACTACCGGTACATGACTCAATTTTGATATACTGTTATAAGGGTCACTGTCTCCTTTATTTAACAACGGATGTAACTTTGGTGCTTGATAAATTTCAATCTTTACGTACGGTACAGCTAAATGACCTAATAGGAGTCGCTATTTATTGTATTATTTCAAATGGAGATGTCAAGTATCTAGTAATATTCAATTGCTTGGTTTTTCACACATAGGTGATCAAGGGTTGTTTTACAACTTTTCGACTGTCATCAATGTGGATGCCATCCATCAAAAAGAATCGACCATGTCCATCAGCACAGGGTGATGCTCAATTTGGAATGCTCGAAGAAATGTGGACCTTTTTGTTATACAACTCTTGTGTGAGTACAATTGTTTTTTTTACACTTTAATGTTCGGCTGCATCATTGGCGCGCATGAGTAATTTGTGTTGCAGTTGCATTTGCTTTGCTGCTTATATTATATTATAAACATGGTCAATTAGTTTGTGCTCACCAATAAGGCTCCTAAACTGCTGGACCGATTGGAACCAAATTTGACCTACGTCTTGGGGTGTCTATGTTTAGGTTTTAACCCCCCCATGGGGACGTGCTAAACGACACATTTAGCAACTTGATAGAAAGGCTGCTCTAAGCTTGCTCCTGTGGTCCATTGGCTAGCATAGCTGCCTCTCAACCTGAAGGTTGCCAGTTCAAATCCTGATAAGGAAACTTTTTTTATTTATTTATTTATTTATTTTTATTTTTTAGTATTTCGATAATTTCACATGCAAAGCATGGCTCAGGGCTAGTATATTTATTTATTTATACTGTAATAGCACTTTCATCATTGATCCATTCTTTGCATAGGATAGGAGTATTATATGGGCGTTCGTGATTGACAGTATTGTAGGACTTGATGATTATTTTCTTGTATTGATAGGCTACAGTTGTCGCATTAACAAATAGGCAGAGTAGGCAATTGCCTATGGGCCTCACGCCTTTCAGGGGCTCTGCGACAACAGATCAAAAGATAGTATTAAAATAAAATTACAATCAAGCCTATCTGTAACAACTATTTCTTACTGTTCAGTTTGTCTAGAAGATAGGAAAAAATTAATCAACTCGACGAAACCCCTTTACATTAAAGACTCAATAGAGACAAAATTACTTATTAACAAAAAAAAAAAAAAAAATCCGACTAGACATAACACAACTCTCCAGTGACACTCAGTGAGAATAAGACGGATTCATAGACACCTTATTTGTCAAACTCCGTCAAACTGTTTTGCTTGTAGTAAGAAACAAAGAATCATAGATACATACATACATACATACAACTCAAAAACATAACCTTGCTTCTTGCACAGTCGTGTAAAAATACGGTTTTAATGTACTTGCGAGGCCTCGAGATTTCGACTGCCTCCACAGGGCTTAATCCGGCACAGAGGCTACTTGCTAATTCTACTAATTATTCATTGAAACATTCACTGGATTTGGGTCTAATCTCTTTGTCGGTCACCAATCAACCAATAGTTTTGAGCACTGCAGCGGTTTTGCATGGTATTGATCGCTCGCTCGCTCGATTGAGTGAGTGAGTGAGAGCAAATGCGGTCGTTGGTAGTCTACGTTTTTATAATTGTAAGCTATCGTCGTGTAGGTGAAATTCGTGATGAGGAAAAACAAGTTCGCCGAAATGTCGTTAAAAGTCTTACCTGGTTGGTTTTTTAGTACCTTCCAACTTCTCGATGCCAGTTTGTTTTTTTTTTTGTTTTTTTGTCCAAAGTTTGGCACGTGACTGGGAAGTCGACCTTTTCTGGTCTTTTCGGTGAGACGCAAAGGAGCTCGTTGTTTTTCTTTTGAGGAGTGCAAAGACTTGGTTGGGTCGTGAATGTACCATAAAACCATCGCCGCCGATGAATGGTGGTTTTTGCGTTGTAATGAGACCTTTTTATTGTCGCTCCGAGAGTCTTCCGTTTGGCCACTGAAATTGGAAGGGATACAAAAAAACAAATTCCATTTTTTGTTTGTATTTTTAAGTATATCTAACAGTGTACACTGTTCCATCGGTAAATTTGGAACGATAAAGTGTTTCATTCATTATACAATCGAGCGTTAACTATTCTTCATTCGTGAATCATTGGCATAACGATTTTTAAATTAACTCACGTCAGTCACAATGAGTGACGCGAATACTATCTGGTAGGAGGAGTGACCAACCAAGTTGGCACACATTCCAGTCGGTCATTTCTAATTTCAACACAGCGAGTCTTTTCTTTTCACTGACTAGGATGGTGGTTAACTGTGTGTTATAGCATTTAATGGACCAACTATGACGACATAGTGAAATAATTGTTGTCGTTTTTTATATACAATATTGTATTTTTGTTTGTAGTTTGCCGTTTTTTAGTTTTGGAGAAAGCCTTAATTAATTTCTATTGTCATTGCATGACGTTCTAATTTGAATAAATAAATAAATAAATGTTTCCTTAACCTGATCTACTAAATAAATCCGTAACCAAGTACAGTACAAGCAAATAGCTAGCAATAAACATGGGAAAGGTCGGGTGTCTAATCGAAAAGTACCTTTTTTTTTAAACGTGGATCGGGGTATACCCGATATGGGGTGACAAAACGGAAACGAAACCCAGTTGAATTGAAGTTGTATTTGGAACAATTGACTCGCTCATTAAAACCGCTCGTTATAGAAGACTCGGCTGTACTAGTATTGTAGCAAGGTTTAATGCAATCACTTTTCAATGGATGTCGTGCGTGCAACAGTTGTTCTCTAGCTAGCTAAATTGATAGATAGATACAACAGTACATAATAGTAATAGCAGTAGAGTAGACCGACAACCGAAATGAGTTGGGGTTTGGCTCGCTCTCATCACCATGATGTTGGTTTGGTGGCCATTTATCGATTTCGCTGATGAAACAACGATGATGATGAGAAAGTTGTCGAGCATGCGGACCACGTCGTGTTTTTATGATAGGAAAAATCCCGACTGAAATAAAAATGGTGCGTTTCTTCATACGGGGTGATCCAAAAAAGAAGACACGACGACGTTGGTCTAAATAGGATTCCGATTGGGTTGTTGTGGTGAATGTATGTATTCAAAAGGTGTCAAAGCGAAAATGAAAGGCACCCAAGGTTTATAAAACACAACTTTTTTTATATCGTAAAGTCTGCATCGAGAAAACAAAACAACAGGATGGAAATCCTCCTAAGAATCAGACGATTGATTAAAAAGAGGTGAAAACTGTACAATTATTGTATTTATAATAAGATAGTTGTAACGATGAATCAACAGCAACCCTAAAATAATAATAATAATAATAATAATAATAATAATAATAATAATAATAATAAACCACCAGTGAGATGAATGGGGGGAAAAATCAACTTGTCGTTTGAGCCGCGAGGTCTTTTTAGCATTGTCCATTGAGATTTTTTTTAAAAAAAAAGGAATGACCTTTTTTTGGGGGGGTCAATTTTTAAAATCGTGGCTTAACACTTTGACTTGTTGAGGTGGAACGTGATGATGATGGGCGTGGTGGTGATGGGGGTGGTGATGTAATAGTTGTTGAGGGGTTGTCATATTAGTACT
This sequence comes from Cryptops parisi, assembly GCA_034695005.1. Taxonomy (NCBI): domain Eukaryota; kingdom Metazoa; phylum Arthropoda; class Chilopoda; order Scolopendromorpha; family Cryptopidae; genus Cryptops; species Cryptops parisi. The sequence continues at coordinate 6,411 of JAQIWH010005101.1, forward strand.
AGTCGTAACCGTAGTAGTGTTGTTGTTGTTGGGGAGATGCTGCTGCTGCGACATGGTCGCTTGGTGCCCTGGACATTGTTGTTGATCGTCTTCTTCCTTTTTGATGTTGCCTAGTTTCTTTTCTTGTTTACGCCGTTTGGCGCGTCTGTTTTGAAACCAGATCTTCACCTGTAATAGGGGGTTGGTGACAAAGGGTCGGTTAAGTGACTGAAGCGTGGCGTCAAATTGTACGTTGAAATGAATAAATAAATAAATACGAACCTGTCGTTCGGATAGTCCGAGCAGTCGGGCCAATTCGGCTTTTCGACTAATGTTGATATAATTCGTGCAGTAGAATTCTTTTTCCAGTTCGAATCGTTGCGTGTCACTATAGACCACCCTGTACTTGTCTTTGGTACGCGTTTTTCCTGCAAATAGACAACAAAAAAAGTTTTAGTCAATGTGGTTCGATATTCATTCTGTTGTAGGCTACTACAGTTTGGTCAACTAATTAGCGATCACCATTCGCGTTTTAATCGTTGATGATAAAAATGAAATGTCGGATATTATGATTTATTATAGATGTATATATAATTTTTTATAACATTCCACCAGCCATTTTTTTCTTCCAAGTTTGGCTTCTCGTAAAAACGACATTGCACGTCGAGTGATAAAAAGTTTGAAGGACGTTGGAGGCCACGAATAGGACTCGAAGGCGCGGTCAGCACCAACCAATGACGACGAATGTCACGTCGGGGGTGGAGCTTGAAGCCTAGTTGAGCCACGAAAATTTCGGTCTCTTTCTTGTTCTCGTGCAGGTGACACACCTAACAACCACCGATAAGGCTATTGATCTCCTAACAAACGCGACGATGATGATGACACTTTTTTGTCATTATTGACACTTGGCGTGAGCGCGCTCCATGGCGAAGTTAGCGAGTAAAAAAATAAAAATAAAAATAAACCCGTTGAATCCAAATGATGAGTTCTAATAGTTTTAGAATAGCTCGATAAAGGGCAAGGGTGTGTCAATAGAATCATTTTGTGGGTGGACAAGGATTTTTCTAACGTACAGTAAAAATACTAGAATTAGACCCGTCAATAATGACGGAAACTACTTTTCCATCAAGGTGTTGATCGTTAACGATGGATTTTATTTAAGTTGGTTATCCTAATCGATTCTTGACCCATTATGACTGAACTGAATTTCTTGAATTTTGGCACGCGTGTGTATTTCCGGTAACACTACCATAGTTTGATCCCAATGTAGGCTACTAAAGTAATATTAAATAAATACCGATACCGGTAGCCTACTTGTATAAAAAAACTTTTAAGAAAAAAGGTTTTTCAATTGTCGTGAAAAAAAGGTGTAGGCTACTTGAAGTTGTTTTTGTTTTTATGGTAAAATAATAATAATGACATTTACAAACTTATTTGAAAAAGACGATTCATTCATTTTGTGATATTTGCTATTAATTATATAAAAAAACTGAACATGTTCTGAAGCACTGGGCTTCAAGTTCAGCAGGATTGCAATTGAGTTGAAATCCTACTGAGGATGAAGCCCAGTGCTTCGAAACGTGTTCAATTTCATAAGATTTTTAATAAATGGCGTTTTTCAAATAAGTTTCATTATTATACGGTTTTATTTCAAACTATCCACCTTCAAAATGCAGTGATAAGTACAAAATAAAATAATATACTGTAGGACTGCAGATTAAAAGTGGTGGTTTTTTGGCCTAGGCTACTTTTAATCCGCATGCTCAGACAGATCGATAAACTACTCAAGTGGATGGATACGTTTACTTTCAGTCCTCCATTTTGAAAGGTGGGTAGTTTCAAATGAAACCGCGTAACTTAAAAGAGTTTCTTCAGTTAAATTGAAGGTTTACTTCTTTTTTTTTTGTGCTGCTTGTGTCCTTGTGTTATCTGTGTGTTCTTGTCCTTGTTTTTCCCCTGAAGAAGCCTTTTGTAACCGAAGGCGTTTGGGACTTGTTTCTAACTTTGCACCTTGTCAGTAGGTAGGTAAAGGAATTTATTTTATGTTGTTCACTTCTAGTTCAGTCAGGTAAATGAAATGCGTGTTTCCAACCGAATGCCAGGAATAATTTGATGCATTTTGATTCTTTTACACTCCACTGGTTTTATTTAGCTGATCTCCTTAATTCTATTGTGTTCACTCATCTTTTCATGATGCTGTGGTGAACCCCTTCGGTCACATTGCAGGCTTTATGTCGGTATTGCAGGCATGCATACCCAACTATTATAGACCTGCTGATCTCAGTTCATTATTCTAGTTTAAATCGTTATGTAGGCTTATGTATTGTGGATCTCTGGGGTTCACCCTATCAACGTGAGTGTACACCAAAAGCGTTCCATAGCGGTAAACGGAGACAGATCCGGGTAATTATATACAGCCTAGTAAATAGCCATTGGTGAATAGGGAATAATGCCGGTGGTGGGACAGTTTTGTTTCTGTGTTGTTGTCAAGGGGAAAAACCTTTCTGGAGCATCCTGGAGACAATGGTATCTGTCGCCTTAAAAGCCTAGCTAGCGTTTTAATGGGAAAAGCCGATGATCTTACCAACACTAAACCTTGTTTAGCTTTGTGTAACAGATAAAGAACCGAGAAAATAGAGTTATAATAAATAGTGTCACTTATAAATAATACACCTTGGTACCTATAACCACATTGGAGGCTAGAAGGGACACTCGATCGAGCGTGTCGGTGCGTGGGCGGAGATGAGGGGTGGGAGTTGGATTGAGGGGGAGTGATGTGTGTAAGGGGGGCAGAGGAGGAACACGAGGGGCAGATGGCGGTGATTGCCGAGGTGCGCCACGAGCCCCCTTTACGACCCCCGAGGCGTAATGATGGCCAACCATTGAATCAGCATTGGATTAATAAGAGAAATCAATCCCCTGACTCCTCCACACCTCCTTCGGGAAACCGAGGGAAGGGGGGGGGGTATCTCGTGCGTTGTACACTCCTTGGTGGGGGATTCTCGCGCTCCATTTCACCCCTATCAACCTAGTCTATACACCACCTACGCCTAGACGTCGCGCAAAGTCCATCTCGTTTCGTCACTCCCTCGACGAATGAAAAAAAAAGAACATTCGACGCGTGACAAAGAGATAGAAATAGAGAACGTGGAAGTGAAAAGTATCATTTTTGATGTGCGGATGAGGAATGGTTTGGAAATAAAGTGGTCGATCGAGGAGAGGTAGCGCGTGCTCAATTCGAATTTGGTATTAAACGCCAGGGATGATCCTAAATGACATGGTTGGACACAGGCACACCATTAAAATTGACGCCTTGTTGACAGAAGTGAACGTCAACATAATGTTTTAATCGGACTGGTCTTGGTCGTATCAGTAGTCTCCTCTTATTTCCAGCATGACATAAGATGAACTTCCGTGACATCTTGGTTGTCATGTGTTTTTTTTTTTGCGTTGAATGGCCATGGTAAAAATGTCAACTTTTATCGACGATTGTTACATCATCCGACCTCGACTATGATATTCAAATGTGTCAATTAGGCACGTGTATAAAAAAATTCATGGGACAGGTTTAATCCGGATTTTATCGAAAAGGGGAAGGATTAAGTTGTCCTGTCTGGAGTTTTAAGTCCACCCCGAGGGAGGAAGAGAAAAGAGTGGAGGTTTCTTTCTTTTCGTTTTTATGACACTTTTTTCGGACAGTTCTCACGTGTCCTTCAGTCGGGCCAGGTGAACCCACGACGAGTAGCCATGGTGTAGTAGTGAGTGGCTAGTCTTCTATCCGAGGCGGAAAGGATCACAAGAAAAAGTCTGTCGTTGGCCCACGAGCTACACGCGGATGGGAGGGAGGACATGTTTTATGACACAGGCCAGCAGGCGTTTTCCTACTAGTACTACTACTACTACTTACAACAATTCTTTTTCTTTGCTCGACAAGAATGTCCAAGTCGATGGACCATCTGTTGAGTGACTGGTTTATAGATGACGACACGGTCTGATGTCGTCTTTTTTCCGAAAAAGAAACGGATTTTGCTAATGAAAGGGTCGTGTTTTGTTTTGTTTTAGATTTGTTTGTTCATTTGTCACCATCCAGAAACGGGATCAAACAGAATATGGTGAAAAAACTGAGTAATCCAAACAAGTTGCCTTCTTACTGTACATATAAACAGTGTAATGAATATTGGTAGGCCTATGACATGTACCTATTGGTATTGGAGGGAATGATAATATACAAAGTGACAATTTAAAATGATAAAAAAAAACTACAAGTTATGGATAATTCACGTTTTGGTGGTTACATCCGATTGTTCCTCTCTCAAGATTGAATCGATTTAGGAGGAAGTTACGTTGTTCGCAGAAGCTAGTCATTTCCAAGATTTTTGGTTTTAGCTAAATCGATGTGTGATAACCGGGTTCTGGTTTTATATTCACGGAAATACCTCCGTGTGTGCTTAGTTATACAGTATTATGTATACATATCCCTCATTCACCGTACTCGCCAGATGTGGTATTTGGAAGACTGTTGGCTGTTTCCCTAAATAGACAGTTCAACGAAGGAAGACTTGCATGTTTCAGAAAGAGGCAAAACAGTATGCTGTTTGTAGTCCTAAACAATGAAGATCTTTTCAGGGAAGGGGGGGGGGGCAGGGCTAATTGTAATTCTATTTTGTTTGTTACATTTGAAAAAAAATGTATCGTACATTTGGATCACACCTCGTGTTTACAGTAGGGCTTAAAGACTGAAAGCTGAGCGAAAAATACACGACCACAACACATTGTGGCTTTTGAGATTCAGCCACAAGGAGAAATTCGTGTCGTGGCCTTTTTAAAAACGCGAATAACGCGTTAGTCGTTTATTGATGCAAATCATGACTGTTATAAAATAGGCCTACCGTACGCATACCTTAATTCTAATTGACAACTGCAATTTCAAGTAAACACCGGCATCTTTATTTGGCCAAATTAGAATTAGTGATAGAAACTGCTAATACCGGTACCGGTGTGTTTCTATTGAAAACAAGTACTGTAGATTAAAAATGCTTTTTAAGAATACGCTTTTTTTAAATCGAGCCATGGTTTGTTTCACTTTACGATAACAACATATAAAAATCAATTCATTTTAGCTAAAAGGCTACCAAAAGCACCAAGGCAGAAAGATAACAGTTAAAGATTATAGTTGGTGTAGTTATTGATTAGTTTTGCTATTGTATTATAATAAGTGTTTGTTGGTGATAGCCTTCTTATGCGCAGAGGTAGGTAATTGGTTTCAGACTTGAAATGAGTTTACTGGATAACCGTTATAATTGATCCTGTTTGAACTATCGTTAATGGTAAGCTGTTGAGTGGGTAGGATTATTTTATATAATATTTAACGGGAATAATGTTTTTATTTTCGATTTATGCGATTTTGGTTATATTGGACCTATGCGGTTTTCGTTGTTTTTTCCATGTCTCATAGACAGGGGCGGAGCGCACCCTCTGACCAGGGGGGGGGGACAAAACATGACTTGCTATTTAAAAGAACACTATTTAACACAAAAACTATTTTATATTTATTTTATTTTTTTTTAGTTTTTAAGTATTTTATTTATTAAATATCATGGCCGATTCATTTTTCAAGGGAAGAGCGCTCCCCCGGGCGTTTCGTCACTGCTCGTAGAGACAGTTCGATTTATTGACACAAAAGAAAATCATACAAATATTCATAGGTGAATTAATCCTTGTAGGACATCCTACAAGGACATCATGATTTTTTTTTTTAAATGAAGACAAGTAAGCTAACTACCGGTACACATTTTTTTTACAGAAAGGAATTTTTCTGACTGATGTAGGCACTTCGTTTCTTTTTTTTTGTATTAATGAAACCTATGCAGTTCTAGGGGACTTGTGCGGTTCTCGCTTTACGTGATTTTTGATACATGCGAATTTCGATTTATGCGATCTTTGAGTAATAAATCTATTTGGCATTTCTGAAAGTTTACGATTTATGCGGTTCTCTCGCTATGCGATGTTTGGTGAATTTAGGAAAAAATGGCACGACTGAAATAAAACAGCAATTACAATATTTTGATTAGTTTTATTTTATTAGAATTATCAAATGGTGTTATACTTTATTATTATTATATATAAGTGGTTAATATTCTAACACTTATTCTATTATAACTTTAAAAAAATAATATAATAAAAATATTTTTAATTACTATAATAGCGATTAATATTAGGTACAGCGGGTGCTGTCTGATGTTGCTATTGGCTTGTTCTTGTTTATGGATTAATTTTGCAGATTAGCTTAGGGAAACAAAACGAAATCTTACATTTAATACGTTTCTTTGTTTTTCTAACCTAACCTGCAAAATAAACCCATTATCAAGTACAAGCAAATAGCTGAACCCGCTCTAACCGGAAAGTACCTCATCTTATTAACGGTATGGACTGATTATATTATTGCACTGTGTACTGTATAATTGAATTATTTATTCAATTAAATTTAAAATTATTTACATATTGTACAGTGTACAGGATGGTTCAGAAATTGGGTTCGGATGCCATTGTTTTTAAATAAGTGATTTATTTTTATAAAACCAATAGATAACATAACATACCGGTACATTATTGAATAATTTAAAGACTTTTCAATTAATAAAATTATTTAATTAGTTAATTAATAAATTAACTGGTTATTGGTTAACTATTCTAACTAAATATCGAAATTAAAGAAGATTCTTTTGAAAGTAGATCATCGATTCATCAATCATACATGGAATACATTTTTGTTTGTTTATCTAACTTATCCCTCCCCCCCTCCTCGAACTCATAATCAATATATTAATTAATATTATAGTATAACAATTTAGAATATTAACACATAAATTAATTGCCATAAATTTCACTTTGGATCAGAGTCTCACTTTGCGGTAAAACATAAATACCCATATAATAGCTACTTCACATGGAACGCATTACCGTATAAATTACGTAAATAGGGATCAAACAAGAATGTTCTTCAAGGTAAGACTCTGCAAGAATTTGATAAACTGTTATATCAACAAATTTTATGCACTTAGATCTATAAGTTTGTACTTGTAAATATTGGTTACCTCTGGCCGCAATAAAGACAAACAAACACCTAATATAACAAGACACTACTTAATAATTTTAATAAAAAAATAATTTAAAAGATTGCTATTTTTTTTTTCATTTTATTTTCTTATTTTTTCACTTGTGCCATGTTTTTTCCGCGCTATTTTTATCGGACACCATGTTTGGTACATTGAACTATACAGTACAAGTATAGTTTTATAAACGCCTGAATGGTAAATGGCAGTAGTAGACGTTCAATTTCCAGCTCACTCACTCAATCACTTCACAAGTGAAGCTCCTACTGTATAATAAGTGCAATAGTTAGCCTCCCTGTCTGTTTTTCAATTTTTTTTATTATTACGTTTGTAAGAACTGATCCAGAAAAGAACCAGGAATATACTTTTTCATTGTACAGTATTTGCATCGTTAAATGTGCTCTGAAAACAAGGTTTAATATCAATTTTTAATGAGAAAACACTGATTAATGAAAGTTCGGTGTCACCAAATTTTAATTTGGTCAAATTTGTAGGTGGTTATTATTAAGTGCTGTTAGTTATCAATTAATTTATCGCAAGTTGAATTTTGCATCACATCGTGTCAAGGCTGCATCTGCATCCATAATATAAATTATAAACGACCAGAACGCGAATTGTGACACGAATTTTGCGTCGCTGCTGAATCTCAAAAGCCTGAATGCATTGTGATGGCTTTGTTTTTTGTGTTCGCTCAGTGAGCGTTTTCGGTCTTCCGAGTGAGTCCATACAGCGCATACTGCATGTCCATAGGTTGGTGCGTATTTTTGTGCGCGCAATTAGACACAATAGGAGTAAGTCACCGCTCTAGATCAAATCTTTGTCAGCGATGCGGTTGTATGTTCTTGAATTCATAGTAACTGTACTCTGAACAATTGGAACATTTACATAACCAATTAATACAGTCATCATTAATGAACTTAACGGATGAAGCCGGTCTTATTGCACCATGTAGGCCTAACCATGCAAAATGTGATCGTACAAAAACTCGGAAACCATCACTGGGAAGTTTTAACGCATCCACCATCATGTTCGCCAGACATTATCGATTAAGAAAATAGGTATCGACTTCAACTTTTCACGAGCAAAATTGGCTTAAGAAGTTTGATGGTTTACTCTACAGGCATCTATTATGGGTGTAAGTTTAAGAGGTAAAATGGGGGAAGGTCTTTGGTTTATTGGTTTTGTACTGTTTTGTTTTGGTCTGTTTGATGGTGGGTTCTGGGTATTTGAACATTTTCTTACACTGATAGATATCATTCATGTTGTCTAATTTTGTTTCTTTATTTTTCTTTTGTTGTACCTGGTGGTATTGGTCACTTTGACTGTTTTAAAACTAAATAAATAAAAATAAGGAAACATTGGACCTAGTGAAGTGACGATCGTTTGTTACCTTTTTAGAGTAGTGTTCAGAATGCTGTTTCTGAATAATTTGACTCTACACAAAATTATCCTATAATATAAAATATTCTCCTCAATAAAGCAAGGTACAGTACATGTATTGTATTGTGTTCTATTGTCCAGTAGGCCACTAAAAAACGTCGAATGTATTGTAGATTGAAATAAACTTAAACGTCGTAAGAGTTGGTTGTTTTTTTAACTAAACATAACGCACGAACCTATTTGACTATTGGATTATTTTTATATATTTGATTACAACTAGCAATGCCCCCACGGCTTCGCCCGCGCAGTATTCTGGAATCACAACTGACACCTGAATGATTTTTTTATAGATGGTAACATGATACATAAACAAATTCGAATGATTTTTTTTCTGTAATGGTTATTCTTCCCAGATAACTGATAAACTATTAATTTAGAGAAATCTCCTCATGGTTATCCAGAACGGTTATATCCTTGAACAAAGTTGATTTCATGAGCCA
>JAQIWH010005102.1:0-15377 GCA_034695005.1 Cryptops parisi
ATCATGTAACTCGAAATACATTTATCGTACTTGTACATGTGAAATACAACTACAGTACATCTGAGTTATAAACAAAAGATCGCGTGATGAATAGATTAATATACAGAGTGAGTCACTCTTTCACAGCAAATATTGCAAAAACCATTCGGGTGATTGAATTATTGTAAAGCATATAAACCATGGGCGATCCAATGCAGTTACATGAAGTGGTTTGCATGTCATTTTCAAAGTTGTCAAATTTATTAACTTTCTTAATATTTATCCTACACCCCACATGTGATAAGGTACAAAACACGAAAATTAACATGTAAAAACCGAAATTATGAGCTAAACAAATGGGTATGCCAGGGAAGCAAAGCAGAGGCAGCTGCAACATACCTAACTGATAATGGAGAAGTGGAATAAGGGTAAAAAAGATATCAGAACACTTGTTAGTTTAAGGACATAGCTTTTATACTTTTTAACTGCATAATTTAATTCCCTGTCATGCCGTACTTGTTTGGCTTATAACTTCTGTTTTTACAAGTCAATTTTAGAGTTGTTTTGTGCGTTTGCATTATTTCGTTATCACACGTGGAGTGTTTTACGAATATTAATCATTGGGTTACCTTAAAAATGACATCCAAGGTCACTTCTGGTAACTGCATTAAATTGCCCATGGCGGATATATGTTACAATCACAATCACAGTTTTTATACCACCAATGGTTCTCGCAAAATTGACTGTAAAAGTATTTAAGTGACTCACCCTTTATATCTAAGTATTGGGTTGAAACAACGTTTAAAACATGTTAAGATCAAACCTCATTCAAAAGGTGGTCGTGAACATATGTATTTGAGCTGTTAATCATTTTATGAAGGCATAAGCATATTCACCTATATGAATACAACACATAAATTGTTAGTTGGTGTCATTTACGCATGACATAATTAATGATGCCCGAGTCTAAATTCTTTAACACGACTATGCGAATACCATATATAAAGGTCTTAAACTTAGCCCTCATTGGCAGGCAAGGTATATGATCTTGTTGTCACGATGTATTTCTTATTGGCAGTAATACTATCTTTTGGCACATTTGCTTCTCAGGCATTTCACCTTCCTCGACAAAGTGTAAAATGTGACAGTCAAGAATGCAAAGATTACGGTACTTATATTTTCTAAATTGAACTTGTCAGACTTTGGATACAGTATTGAAATCAATATTCATTAAAATGACGCGCAAACATTGTTGAAACAGTGACAATGATGTGTGTCCGAATTTCATCTTTACAACTTTGATGCTAAAATGTGTACAGTTGTAAAGATAATTTTTGAACACCCTGAAAGCATAAGTAATGCACAAAGTAATTCGTAGATATTACTTATTTTTAGCGGACCAAATTGTCAAGAATTTAAACAAAACCGTGAAACCATGTGATGATTTTTACGAATATGCTTGTGGTGGTTGGAAATCGGCACACCCAGCGAAACCAGGAGAGTCTGTTAGTATATTTAGCGAACAGATGATGGACATTAAAACCAAAATCAAAGGTAAGTGTTCAGTTACTTATTAAGTGCATTTGCCAGTTTTTGGTATAAGAATACAAGTGAAAACTAATGTAAAAAAACTTCTTGAAGAAGTTAAACAGAAAGTTGTTTTTAAGTTCAACACTTAAAGGAATTTTTTTTTGTATTTTATCAATATGTTTTTACCTGTGTTATAATAAACTATGTTCAATTGAAGAGCTCGGGGTAGTAACCGGTCAGCTCCGCTTTTTAAAATTTGTATGGTATCGACAAAACATTGGTTTGAACAGTAAAATATGCAAACAATGTCTAAAATAAAGATATGTACAGATCACTTTGTTGCTACATTTTTAGCCTAAAAATACTTCACTGGTAATATATTTCATTTTACAGTAAAAAAAAAATGTAAAATGAAGCTGTCTGTTTGTGCTAAAATCAGTACACAACAAATAATAAAGAGCTGCCAGATAACTGTGAAGCTAACTTGGCTTATACACCCAACAGTGACTGTCAGCGCCATCTATAATGATATCTCGGTATCTGGGCATCAGATTGGCTTGTTTCTTGCACCAGACGACACAGAATTGCAAAACAATTATTGTATAAAAAAATGATTTTCGCCAATAAGTGAAGCTGACTTGTCACTGCCCCGAGCCCTTCAATTGGATTAAGAATCTTAAAATTTGAAAATGCTGATGCTTCTTAAGTTTTACTTATATAGTATTTACTGCTGTCAAAAGTAAGATACTTTACTTGAGTTTCATCACCAGTAAGAAGCCTGAAACCTTTTTTTTCTGACTGGATACAATTGAGCTTATTTTCAAAACGTCTTAAATCCATATAACACAATTTTTCAGGAAAGGGTTATTAAACTATATTTTACCATAGAATTTTTTTGTAAACGTGGTTTTTGAGAGTGCTTTTCAGTAGGAAATAATAAGTTTTGAGTCTTGAAAATGAAATATTTGGAATCAGCGATGCACAGATAGTTTTCAGACCTTCTTGACTAAAAAATGATCAAAAACAGAGATAAGACGTTTTGAAAATGAGCTCTTCAATTTTTCCATTTTGTCGAAGTTTCACCTCCCTCCTAGAAACTTCTTAATATAAAAGAGCAAAAAAGAATGGGTAGGAACACACTACGAGAGATAGCTTAACTGGGTACTTTTAAATTAGACGCTTGTGGCGCTACTTGCTAGTAGCCTACAGTACTTGAGTTATGGGTTTGCTGGCCAGATTAGGTTGGTTAAACAAAAACACCTTAAATCGTTACTGGTTTGTTATTCATAAATTTAATACTGTTTTCGTTAAACTAACCTGAATACCGAACGATTCAAAGTATAGGTAAATAGCAGCACACGCAAGATTGGGCGTCTAACCCAAAAATCGTGTTATCATCCACACTCTAGATGATTTCAATTAGTTTTATTTTCTTTTTGCTTACCTATGTTTTCCTATGCGAAGAAGCCTCCAGGAAGGAAGCAAAACGTCGTAGAATGTAAATAAAAAGTGTTACCCTATTGGATGAAAAAACAATTCTGTTGAAAGCATTTTTGTTGCATATATTATGTTAGAATTATTTTTTTTTCCAAGAATTATAAAAACTGTAATAATATTTACCTCATGTGAAACAGATGTCAGTTGGAGTTTAAATTAAAGCTCAATTGACATCTGTTGCGCGTGAGATAAATATTATTACAGTAGTTATAATTCTTAGAAGAAAAATAATTCAAACACAATCAATGTATGCAGCAAAAAATGCGTCTGACAAAAATTTTGATACTTTCTGGTTATAGCGGGGCCCGTCTGATGTTGTTATTTGCTTGTACTTGGTTATGGGTTTATTTGGCAAGTTAGGTTAGGAAAAACAAAGGAACGTATGAAATGTATGATTTTGTTTTGTGTTCCTAACCTAACCTGCAAAATGAACCCATAACCAAGTACAAGCAAATAGCAACATCAAACGGGCCTCTCTATAACCGGAAAAGTACCGAATTTTTTAATTCAACTGGCTTCCAGAGTTTTCCCATTACATTTTTGTCGCAAAATTCGTTTATATTTTGTACGTATTCCTTTTTCAACTTTTTTAGTGTACAACATCAATTAGTAAACATAAATGCTCCTAACAGGCAAAATGTTTCTTAAAACAAAAACAAATACTTTAAAATTGAAGGCATAACAATTTAGGTAAGGGTTCCACGTAACCTTCTTTAGGAAACACTGGGCTAGACTATTTGCAAGGTTAAGAAAGGCATTTTTCATTAGCTTTGCAATGAACTTGAGAAATATACTTGAAAAGTATAGATTAGAATGTTCCTTTCTATAATGACAAAATTACCATATATAACCGTGTAACAGTCGAATTTTTAGACCACTTTTTTTAAGATTTGATATATGAAACCGATTATTATTTATACAACGGTTTCAGAGACTGAAACTCATGCTTTAAAGTAGAGTTCAAAATTTAATCAACCAATGAATATAAAGAACAAAAACACGAAGAATTGCGGTATTTAAGGCATAATCTACATATCAAAACACACACGACCTACCATTGAAAAATCATAAACTAGGCCATCTCGTTCTTATCAATATTTATGCTTACAAATTTTACTCCGTATTCACACTCAACTCAACACACTAGCTCAGTGGAATTCAATTTGAAACTCATATTACCGGTAGCTAATATTTTGCATTTACACCTTCTATGCATCAAAACAACTGTAAATAACAGTGAACTCACGCTCTTTACGATGTTTTCTTCTTGGTAGGAGTCATTGTTTAAAGTGGAGTCATTGTTTAAAGTGGGGTGTACTATACCGAGTGTCCCAAAATTTCTTCTCCCTATAAAAAAATCGAACATTTAATATAATGATAATCTTGAGTTTGGGATATACATAATAGCATCTTGGAGGAGTTCTTTCCAATGATGCCATTTTCATTTTCATTGACTTTGAAATTAATTTTTAAGAAAATCGCATTGTTAAATTTTAAACAATGCGTCGTGGGTATCAAATCATATTTAAAAAGTTGTAGACAGTAATCTATATAGTCAAAATCTACTGTCGTTTAATTTGAAGATAAAAATTTCTTTCTCAGAGACCCACTAAAAAATACAATATTTAATACATTTTAATATAAACACACACAATAACTAGCAGTTTCTTCGGTGATGGTCAGTGATTTCACATTTGAAACAAATGTAAGCCCCAGTTAAAAAGTACAAATTTTAGATTAGATCTTTCTTTAATACTAAAATTATGGAATACATCCCTGCTAATAGATACAAAGTATATTGAAAAATTTGCTTATTACTTTTCGGAAAATGCATTACCGATGAACTCTCGTGTATGAAAATAATATTAAAAAAGTTTTTTATGAAAGAATTGTTATATTAAAGTCAAAATTGAGCAAACTGTCCTTTTATTGGGTCATTTCATATCAAATTAACTGAGCGAGGAAGCAACATTTGGTACGAAACGACCCAATACTTAAACTTGAAAAGGAAATTAAAGTAGCCTATACCATTCTAATGCATATACAGCAATCAATACATTAAGATTGTTAATTAAGATTAAAATTGGTGATAAATATAGTGATAGCCTAATTTGTCTCAATACTCTGTGTGTACCATTTATTTTATTTATTATAAATCAAACATTTCTTAGCGGTAGATCAGTACAATATAACGTGTTACAATAAAAAGTGATACTTACATTAAAAATAAATTTTGGCCAAACAATATGTGTTTGGTTTTAAAATGAATACATTTGTTAACAGAATTTTTTTCATTTGTACGATATTTTTGAAATATTTACTCCATAATTAACAACATTTTAACAAAACAAAAATGTGTTTATTCGTTAAAGATGTTGTGTCAAGCAGTGTGTTGAAATTTCTCTACATAGCAAAGTGTAAGCTACAGCACAAAAATTTGTGAGAAGTGAATGGGGCCCCAGCCAGTCGCAAATGTTGCCATTCACTCTAAAAGCCACACGGTATATGAATAAAATCAATTTAGTGGTTCCTTTGAGCTCAGGTGAGATAGGGCCCTGCCCAGTCACAATGAGGGTCTCCAACTCACTTCAAACGCTATACAATCAATTTCCGGAGTCTGAATTCAGATCTTGCCGGAATACCCTCCCATCGGGCCTTGAAAATGATTATACATCAAGTTAAAAATTTATTGATTTTAGGTACTAGTATAGTTAGTTTATTTTTATTCAAGCAAATTCTAAAAAAAAAAAGTTTAAATATTTTTTTTTTGTGATTATGCGTTTTGTGGGAGCGTCATTAGATGTAGATATTTTTATTTTTTATTTTTTATATGCGCACCAAGTGTTGTTAGGTTTGTCATATAACTTTGATTCAAAAAATCATACAATGACGGTGAGGATAAATTGAAGTTTTATGAAGGAGGATAAAATGGGACAACCCCGAGAAAACCTGCGCTCTCGGTCTCAGAATCCAAACTAAATCGTCCCCGATTGGAAGACGAACCCAAAACCATCTTGTGCCAGAAATGAATACCTTAACCTTATGATTACCACGGGCTCACTCATTGGATTTATCACTTATATTATTTATAAAAGTTTGTTCACTTTAATTAGGGATGAAACGAAGGCATATTCATTATTGCTTAGATCTTCATATTACATCCATCAGATTTAGCAGTTAAATATTATTTATAGTGTGATTGACTAGTAAACTTTCTAGTGTGTGGATGCTTTATACAGAACTATTATATTTTGAATTGCAGATATTTTGGAGAAAGAGGCAGACGAAAAAGAGATTTCTGTGAAAAAGGCTCAAACTATGTATCAACATTGTCAAGACTTCAGTAAGTTCAATCAATTTTGAATTCACCTGTTGAAACGTTCACAAAAAAGATATTTTTTTGAGATATAAGTTGGAAGTAATAGTTGTACAGTTAACTCTTAATTTTCAATTTAAATTTTAATTTATTATTACCAAACAGCAACGGTACTTAAGTGAAAACAACATCGCAAAAGGTACCGTATTTAAGGTGAAACAGTACACGTGATAAAAACAAGTGACAATTGTAATAAAAAATAGTAAAGCATTTGAACATTCATTTTTAAAATGAATGTTCAAAACTAACCTGTTAAAAAATTAACGAATGCTATTTGAAATTTAAATTTGAATCACCTGACACAACAATACAGAGATAGCGCGAAAATTTCATGTTAATTAAAAAAATAACATTCATTAATTGATTCATTGTTGCTTTTATTGTTTAAACTTTTAAATTCACCAACCAATCAGCAATCGAAAACAAAGTCACTCTTGAAAATTCAAGATCTTCAAGCGTGATTGATTTCGATTTTCAATCAAAATCAAGCGTGTCGATTGAAAATTTGAAATTTTGTAGAACCAGACGATATCTCAGAACAAGTCAATCGAATGACAGAAAGTCTTGGTGGCTGGCCAATCGTTGATGGACCCGAATGGAGTAGTTACAATTTCTATCACGATTTGGACGATTTGCTTCCTTTGCTGGCTAAATTTCGGTTAAGGAAACCTCAAGGTGTCCTGTTTGGAATCGCTGTTTCGCCCGATATGGAAGACAACACTCGCACAATATTACACGTAATATTATCTCTTTTTTTTTCTTCTTTTTATTCTAGCAATCTAGTGTAAGCCTCACTGTATATATATAATAATTACGATTTTGTAAAACTGATATCTCTGACAGCATTGAGATAGCTAGTTAACATCTTTACATTCAATTTTCAAATAAAATTTAATACAGGACAACAACCTAAAATTCGAAAAATAGTAATCCGTTAACAAGTATAAATCTGAAATGAATTTTGGACAGACCTACCAGTTGCTCATGATATCATTAAAAACCGTCTGACACATGCGAGTTTTGGTTAGACAATTGTAGCAATTTTAATTTTGTTTATTTATTTTTAACAATGTAACCAAAATATAAATCGAAACAATAGATCTCCTAGAAGTTTAAAGTAGATCGCCTGTGTAGTGCAGGATAGTGATACACTGTCCTGCAAATCGCAGCACCTAACGTTAGCATGATGTCCATGACAATCTTCACAAGCGACTGCAGGCTTGCGTGGTTATGCAGGGTAAAAATGAATTGGGGACCATTGGTCACATACTATTGGTCATAAGGACTATTGGTCATAAGGACTATTGGTCATAAGGACTATTGGTCATGAAGACTATTGGTCATGAACTACTGTAAGTACTAAATTTAATTTCAAGTTTAAATAATACGCGGTTTTTTTTATTTAACTGCAATGAAATGAAACATGTAAGTGTTCTACTGTAAGCGTCTAGGAAGTTTATTGTTTTCATTTCCATTTGATTGCATTGTTGAAAATAAGTGAAACAAAATTGGATTTTAACTAAATAAAACACTGCTTACATTCTTTCTAAAATATGACTTGGTAGCTATGACTCATAGTTTTCAATGTAACAATGCAAGATCAATACGAATTTTACTATTGTAAAGAGCCCTATTCAAGTTCTGTTATATCTAAAGCTCAACATTCTCATTTAAATGGTCTTAATAATATTGTACATGAAACTATATTTAAAACTCACCCTGTATAGCAATGAAATTACAGTATGTTGGCTATCTTAGTGAGGAATTAAAGAGAATATCAATTCAAAAGACACTGTGATTAAATGAAAAACTGTATGGTAATGCAATGAAGTTTTTTTCTTATATTATTCAATATATTGTGTTCGCATTAGCTGGTTTTACCTGAACTCAGAAGTCTTCCAATTCCTCCCAACCTGTCACCGAATGACAGATTGAAGATCCAAAAACAGCTTGTGAACATAGCAAAACTCTTCAATCCACAGCTGAATGAAATGCAAGCGGAAACCGATGCCATAATGATGCTTCAACTCAATGACTTTTTGGCTCAGGTAACAACAATGACTTTAAAGACTTGATTAATAAATCCCTTAAGTTGTGATTTTGAAAACAAATCCATTGGGCACATAGCTTGTTGTGTAATATTCTTATTTAATCATGGTTAAATCTATTTTCTAGATGCTCACCAATCCTGAACACACTGACAATAAAGAGTTTGTCGAATATGAAATCACAGTTCAAGAATTGAGTGATCATACTGAAGTAAGAATTTTTTCATAAATTTCAACTAAAATTTCAATTGGAAGTTCAAACATCAGCCCATGCAAAAAAAATAAAAATTATTTGATGTAAGATTTTTTTGTCACATCTTAGATTGACTGGGTGAGTTTCTTCGGACCTTTGCTTGAAGGCATTTCGTACATCAGTGTAAATTCTAAAGTTGAAGTTGGTTCAGCATTATCTTATTTCATGCGCCTATCGGAGTTTACGCAATCCCCATTCTTTTCAGGAAGGTGAATCTTTTGATGATTAAGTATACAAAACTTCATTCGTTTTAAGTATACAAAGAAATTCAGGGTGTTCCATAAACCTTGGTGCGATT
Organism: Cryptops parisi; assembly: GCA_034695005.1. NCBI lineage: Eukaryota > Metazoa > Arthropoda > Chilopoda > Scolopendromorpha > Cryptopidae > Cryptops > Cryptops parisi. Next base: position 8,982 of record JAQIWH010005102.1, read on the forward strand.
TTAAACCTAGTTAAATGAAAACTGCACTAAGAACTCAAAACTTTATGGGACACCCTATAATGATTATAATCTTGTAAAAAACAACATTTTTAGGGCTGTTGTGAATTATGAAATGTTACACATAATGAACGGGTTAATCAACATTGGAGCAAATTTAAACAAAGGTGGTAAAAGTATTCAGCTTGAACCACTGATGTTCACCAAAAAGGAATTGATGCCATCAGGAGTGGAGAAGAGTGATGCAAAGTAAAGTTTATATTATTCTTAATGTGAATTATTTTATCACATCAGATCGTTAATTAAACATTTATAACTATAGATCAAAGATATGTCCAACTATAGTATCTGATTGTTACGCTTATGCAATGGCATGGAAATACGCTCGTCTGCATCACGATGTCGAAAAAGAAATACAAGTGGTAATGTACATATATTTCGTTAACCATTTAAAATTAGAACTTTTTGACTATAACGTCACCCCGTATACAGTATAAGTAAAATCAGATTCCTAAATTTATGCGAGTTACGTTAGGAGATTACTGCATAATTTGTCAAATAATGTTGCTAAATAAATAAATAATGTAGCAGACGTTGTTGGCAAAGGTCTTCTAAAATTTAAACATAAATGTAAGATTTTGGGGATTTTTGACAGATAGGAATTTGCTTGTAGATTGGGGATTTTTGCCTTTAAAAATAAACTTTACGGGCGATTTTTTGAAAATGTCAACCTCAAACGTCTTTTTTTTTCAAAGTAAGAAAATTCGATGTTATTATACACATAACAAACAATATAAATTATTTATTTATAATAATAATTACTCAGATCTGTGTCGTATGTATATGTGTGTCATAGACGCTTTAGTCCCGTCAAGCGTGAAGAAGTGGTTGTTAAAATCTTCAAGCTTGAAGTCAGTGGTTGTTAAAATCGAAACCCGAGTCATAATTGTAGCATCCTGTCACTAGATGGTGTTGGTTGATTGTAAACGTAAAAAAATACAAATATGTTTTGTAGTTATGAGTCGATTAATAACCAGGAACCCTTATCTCATGCTCCCGTGCTACAGCACGGGTCTACGTCTAGTTATCACTAATTCTTATGCAAACATTGTAGGTGACAGTACTATAGTAATTTGAATAATACCTTTTAATGGCAAGTTTGCCTACGATCTCAACTAGATTTAGTTGCACCTATTTTGCACGTTAGGGTTAGTCACGTTATGTTAGTCACATTACACGTTTTTAAACTAAATTTTAAAAGAAATTAAACGTCCACATGAGATTGAATGATTGATTGTAAACTACTAATAATAACACGTCCATTCACAGGTACATGCAAATAAAGTATCGGTTTTTAGTTTCAAAGGATTACATAATCAATATGTATGTACCCATTCAGGGGTTGCAAAATGGTTATGTTAGTCACATAATTATATGACGCCCATTTGAATTCAACGAAATTAAAAAAATGTAGGTTAATTTTACTCGAGAATGGTTAATTTTTTTATAATATGTTTGATTAGGAAATTAACGCATTCTCTTAGATTATTAAACTTTAGCCGAAAAAAGTGACTTCCAAATGTTATGATAGTCACTATAGAATTGCACCTTACATAATTTAATTTACACAGGCAAAAGATCTGACTGAAAATATCTTTCACATCTTTGGAGAGCGCTTGACGAAACAGGAATGGATCGATAAAGCATCCTTAAAAAATGCGGAATTAAAAATCGAACACATGAAAGGGTTTTACGTGTATCCAAATTGGACAGATCATTTGGAAAAAGTTAACGAATATTATGGAGAAGTAAGAAAAATCGATTAATTTTTTTTTTTAGTTAATGTTTTCAGTTTTATTTTATAACAGCAATAATAAGTTTTATGTAAATTTTAATATTTTTTTGGGGGGGTGGGGCTTTGTATAGGTTAAAGATGCGGAAGGATTCTTGGAAGATTTTCTTAATTGTCAACAAATGAACGTGAAAGACGATCTGAAAAACTATGCTAATGTGCCGCATTTGCAAAAGTGAGAAATTTTAATTTGGTAATGTTAGTTCTTAAAAATTGATAAAAACAAGTAAATTAGAAATAATTTTTAGGCGTACTCTGTATACACTGTGCATATACAGAAATAGTGTGCCTAATGCAGAAAATCCATTTTTGATTATTGCATTTTTCGATTTATGCAAATTTCGATTTATGCAAATTAAACCTTATGCTATCTTTGAGTAATTTCGATGTTCAAACTTAAGCATGTTTTGAGTAATTTCAATTTTGATTTCTTCACGTTTCAATTTATGCGAACTTTTGAAGGATTTCGATTTATGGGAATATTTTAAATTTATGCAATCGTTGAGTAATTCGATATTCGATTGATGCGAGTTAATTTTATTTTTGATTTCTGTGATTTTCGATTCATTCATTTATGTACGCGACCTTTTTTACATTGACGTTATGTGGTTTTTGATTTATGCGAAGGACTTATGCGGTTTTTGTTTTATGCGTTTTTTTTGGTACGTTGAACTATCAAAATACAGTATTCTCATAAAAAAAGACTGTAAATGGTAGTATACTTTCAATTCCCAGCTCACTTCCTCACAAACTCACACACACAATGTTACAAATGAAGCTAATATAAAGAGTATTATAGTAAAAAAAAAACAACTTATACTACAACAAGTTGAATAGCAGGCATTTTTACATGTTACTAGATGATTGCCCTGGCGTAGCATTCGCCACCTAGCGACGGCGTGTGTTAGCTCTGTAAACATACGTATGCTTCCCGTGGATAAAGCGGTTCATGTTTTGCACGTATAATATTTTTCATTATAATATATTTCATTTTTATTTTTAGATGGCATATGGCTCCGTTGATTACAAACGCTTTTTATTTCATGTTGGACAATTCTATGAGTAAGTAAATTTCTTTTTACAAGTGTTAAAATGTATTATAAAATTATTTTAATACAGTGGAATTCGGTTTATTATGATTACTTTTGGGACTAGTGTTGTTTGATAACAATAATTGCTTGATAATTCGGATAAATTATAAGTTGTGTTATAAATTTGTCATGTTATGAAATTTTTTATCGCGACATTCTTGTCGTCGACATATTTTCCGGCGACATTTTTGTAACGCGACATTAGTGCCGTGACATTTTGTTGTCGATTCCTCGATAATCAAAATTTTTGGTTTAACAAATTAATAATCAAATTAACTAAAATTACTACTAAGCAAATAAATAACATTGATGATAAACTATTTAACTTTTTAAACTAATACAATATATGAAAACTAAAAACACAAAGTTCTACAAAATATTCTGAATATTAAGACCTGAAACTAAATCAAGAATTTCCAGTTATAACTTTGGTGTTTACCAACTGGTTCTAAATATCATGGATTTTGTATTCAATTTATAGACTAGTTAAGTATAAATTAATGTCATGATTCGGAAATCACGACTAAAAGAAATTAAAATTCTTATTTTAATTTCTATTTTAATTTTATCATTTTCTGTGACAGTTTTAATTTTTAAAACACAAAAATGTTAAATTAAGTTTATTTAGCAGTCAACCATGTATCAAATCACACTAGTAATCAGTAATCAAAACATTACGTTCTGCCAACTTTCAGAACAATTTAGACTTAGTGATGTGGAAAGGTTAGAAAATATTACATCAAAGTTTCAAAATATTTATTTTACAGAAATTCTCGAAGGAATAATGCAGAAGCCTATATTTTCACCCAACAGACTGAAGTAAGTAAAGTCAAAACGAAAATTATTTATTTTAAAGCCATTTGAGGTTTGATCTGAAGGTTGAACATTCGTGTTTGGCTGTAGGTAATTAGTTTTTTAAAATTGACTAACAAAATGCAAGCTAACATTAATATTGTAATTATTAAACATTTAATTATTTTATGATAAAATTTACAGGGTGAGGCAAAAGTCTGGTCACAGCTAAATATCGCGAGAACCATTGGTGGCATGAAAATTGTAGTTGAACTATTGTGATGTGTATCGGCCATGGGGTATTCAATGCAGTTGCCGACTTTAAAGGTCATTTGCAAGGTCATTCGATTATTAACACCATTAATGTCTCATCCCACACATCACATGTGTAGAAAGATGAAGATGTTTATGAAATAATTAACACGCACGAAACAGATCGTAAATCAACATGTAAAAACGGAAGTTATAAGCGACAAAATTACAGCATTACAGAAAATTAAAGCAGGAGCACCAGCAACAAACATAACCTACCTGATAACGGAGAAGTGAAAAGCGGTGAAAAAGTTGTGGGAACATCTGTTAAACCATAGTTAAACCGAGTATTTAAAATAATACTTCTTTTCACTTTTACATTTGTATTTTCATGATTGTTACAGTGCTTCTGCTTTGATATCCTATCTTCTTGTTGTCTACTTCTTCTCTCATAACTTCCGTTTTTACATGTCGATTTTGGATCTGTTTCGTGCGTTTGTATTATTTAGCAAATAATTTTATCTTTCTAAATTACACATGGTGTGTATAATGCATTTTAAGAAAGTTAATGATTAGATGGCCTTAAAAATGACATCTAAATTCACTTCCGGCAATGGCTGATATACATTACAATAGTTCAATCATAATTTTCATATCATCGAAAGGTTCTCGCATTATTTAGCTGTGACCAAACTACAAAAAAAATTTTCTGGAACAACATTTTTACTTAAAGTATTTCTCTCTGACATATTTGATTTTAACAAACATAATGAGAAATTATTTTTTTTAATCATTGACTTTTTTTTAAGGTTTGTTTAACCTCATTTTAATTAATAAATGTTTGTTAAATAGAAAATTAGTTTGCATAATTAAAATTTAATTTAAGAAAGATTCATAGATTATGTCAATAACATTCTTCGAATTTTCTTTAAATTAATTTCTGCATTGTAAAGTTAAAATATTTACACCGCAAATCAAAATTCCTTGTTAGTTAATGTCACTTTAGATAATGTCATATAATGGTAATTAAATTCTAAACTCTGCACTATATTACAATTTGAAGTGTTAACACGTTTGCGGAAAGCTCTGTACAATATCGAGCTAATATTTGTATACCATACTTCAAGTTTAGGTATAAAGTAGTATAGCATTATCATCACTTAATTATGATCCATTGTCATTGAAATTTAATTTTAACGATTTATTGGAAAAATTAGAAACATGTTAAGTAATTGTTTGTTTTTTCATAATAGAACAATGAATTATGGATCATTAGGCTCCATTATTGGTCATGAAATTACACATGGATTCGATCAAACTGGTATGACTGTCATGAGTTAACGACATTAATTTTCATTCAGAGAGCCTCTTTGAAAGCTAATTAAAAACTAGGCTTAAATAGTGGAATTAACACCTAATGAATTAAACGCTACTCACTGTGTATGTTGCAGGCGTGATGTTTGACAAAGACGGACGACTAAACCCATGGATGTCAGAAAGTTCAAGAAAACAGTTTGAAACTAAAGCCGAATGTTTCAAAGAACAGTATTCGCAGTATATGTTAACCAAAGAAGATGTACCTGGTACAAACGGTGTTAAAGTGAGTAAAATTCTACTTATTCGTAATATTTTCATTAAATTTTTTTTTACACAATACTGAAGTTTTATGGGCCGTTGCAATACATTGTTTTAGTAGTCGAAAAACCCGTGCTATGCACAATGAACCCTCAATTTGTAAATTTTTAACTGTACAGTATACGATGTAATGCTGGAAAGTTTTGAAAGGCTGTAGCGAGCCGCTTTGTTGGAAAGCCTGATAAAGCTGTAGCAATGCATCGTGTTATGCTAGAAAGCCCGACTTTGCTTTAGCAATATTTTGTGCTATGTTGGAAAGCTTAACAAAGCTGTAGCAATGTTTTGTGTTATGTTGGAAAGCTTTTGACAAAGTTGTAACAATGCATTGTTATGGTGGAAAGTCTGACGAAGCTGTAACAATATTTTGTGTAATGCTGGGAAACTTGATGAAGTTGTAGCAATCGTATTATGCTGAAAAACTTGAAAAAGTTGTAACAATGCGTTGTTATGGTGGAAAACTTGACAAAGTTGTAACTAGGGTTTCTGGAAAACCGGGTTTTAAAAAACCGCGGTTTTCAGTTTGTAATTTTTGAAAACCTCGGTTAACCGCGGTTTTCTCCTCCATTACACAACTAAACAAACTATTATATTTATATTCGTGTATTAGCAAAAAATCATTAAGCAGCAGCTTTCATGAAATAAAAATATACAATTATATAATTTAAGATAATCCAAATCCATTTTTGCTTGAATTTACTATTTTTCACAAACCAAAACTACCATCTATTTAATGCATAAACTGGATCTAATTTTTGTACAGAAGTAATCTTGTAAGAA
>JAQIWH010005103.1:0-15376 GCA_034695005.1 Cryptops parisi
CTAGTCTAGGGTCGCGCATTAGTTCGATTTTCACCGAGACGCGTGGCGTGGCGATTCAATACCCTAATGTCAATGTTCGACCTTCGTACTTTACCTTATGCCGAGAAACCAACGCGAGTAGTCTCGTCGTTGCATTATAACCCTAGCCCCAGCTGAGGAATAAAAACACCCTTGTTGTTGGACAACACCAAATCGAACTACGATCGGGGTTATGTCGCGCAGATGGATTCAACGACTCTCCCAAGGAAGAAAAATGAGCTATCTTGGGCATCCTTTGTCGTCGTCGTCGAAGGTGGCGTCGATTATGTGCCGAACCGATGAAAGTATCCGATGGCTTGGAGTGGAGTGCGTCGCTCCGTGGCACTGATGATCGCTTAATGAGCTAACGACGTAAGTGTCGAGAATTGGTTGCCCTAGCGTCTAGCCTTCTGGCAGCGACCTCGCTCTACACGTGATCGGCTTAACGAAGAATGAAACGCCGTCGGAAAGAGAGCCTCGACGGAGTCGAAAGAAGGCTTCTTTTTTCAATGTTTAAAGTACAACTACGTACCCGCAGTCCTGCTGCTGAGACACTATCGTGTAACATGTTTTTAACCCGTTCCTTTCCATTTCACACTTTCATTCGAATCGTCGTCGTCAAAGGATAAATCGAACCGAACGAGTCGGAAAAAACGCTATCCTCCACTTTCTTTCTCCCTCGTGGCCCTCCTTTTGAGAGAGATGACGTTTATGCGGCCGATGACGGAATATTTGTCAGGTGGGTGCTTTCGGAATAGCTTCGTGCGTGCATTGGACCGAAGATGGCGGTCGAAGGGGGTGGACACGAAGCACGCCCCCCCCCCCTCCGTCCTCTCCCAGCGCTGGTTGTCTCTTGCACTCAGTCATCGCGCGAAGCGTTCTCGTCGAATCGGAAGATTTTGTTTTGTTTATTAAAAACAATCCAAGGGCTCAAAAACGGAAAAAAACAATTCAAAGTGAACAGAAAAAGAAAAAGTAGCCTAACATTACGTATTGCCTTCAACTACATTGTGATATTTTTCAAGATTTTGCGAATTGCACGCTTTCTTAAGAGCAAGTTGTTCCAAGATGCCACAAACGAGAATATTATTTGGCACAACGTACGGACGACGGCGGCAACGTAGGTGGCGGGCGGTCGGCGGCGGCCTTTTCCACTCGGCTCGTCGCTTCGCTTCGCTGTTGACCATCGTTGGTTGGCGAACAACACGGCGGCTCGATGGCGCTTTCCATCGAATTCATGAGGCAGAAGAGGGTGAAAATCGTCGTGTTGGCGCCATCGCTACCAACCTATCAGCCGTACTCTACACCATTACGGATCGACGCCGAGTTGAGAAAAGTGGAAAGGAAATAAGAACGCCACGGTGGTCCATGAAATCGGAACTGTGATAGTTCTACGAGATGAGACTCGTTTTTTTCTCACTTTCATTCTCTCTCGTGGAACAGAAAAGAGGGTGCTGATGGGTCGATGGGTCGAGTTCGGAACCGAGGAGCCACTTTCATTAGCGTAGCGTCTTTTTTACGATCAGGGAAAAGAAGAGAGCCTCCTTAGTGCGACTGCGAGTTAACCCAACGGGCGTCCGTCGCAGCGAGCGAGAACGAACAAGAGAGCAGGAGGAAAAGGCGTTCGTGGCAGTCACCCTCTTTCCTTTGTCGACGGAACCAAGACTGGAAAACGCCACGTCGTCGTCGATGCCAAACTTTATTTTGACGAACCACTGTGGCTTTCAAGCAAACTCAACACCCACTTCATTTCTTGAAACAATACTTGAATGACACTGAACAATGTCGTCAAACACAACAATATAAAATTATCATCAATAGCAATATGCCTGATCATTATTACAAATATTACCCATACAATACTATAAGCAAATGGAATGAGTTACCATTTGCCCATTAAAAAAACTAGGACAAATTTGTATTAATCAGAACTGCTTATCCGTCTGTTTACATTTTTAAAAAAAAATTGTTTATGCATTGTTCTACATACTTGATGTAAACATTGTAATTAACCAGTATTACATTAGTGTTTATAATTTCTTTTTCTTATTTCTGTAAAGTTTTGTTGTAGCTGATGTCCCAACGGGACGAAATGTTAATAAATTAAAAAAAAATTGAAAAAATTTCAGATTTTTTTCGGGTATAAAGTGGTAAATTATTCCAAATATTAAACAAGTTGATGGGATATTTAGAACGATTAAATTTCTTATGATCAAGAATATTGAATTTTAAGGATGTTTCGGATCTATTAGATATGGTTTTATTGAAGAATTTAGAATAGTGATGAAGTGGGTGGCTAGGAATATTTATAATATTTATTTATTTATTTATTTACAATCTACAACTTGGCGCTCATTTAGATTATGCAAGTAGGCTTCTCCTTCAGTGCTTTATGATAAAAAAAAGTTTAAAACAATTTTATCGTGAATTATATAAACATTTTCTACATGTTCTTTAGCATGTTGATGCCCTTTTATTCAGTACCCTTTTCATCTTGTGATTTTGTGTTGAAATATTTGTACTAGTTTGTATTGCTTACCAACGGTTTCCTTTTGATTTCCTTCTGCATTTGACATGGTTATGTCAGTAAGCTATTATGTTACGACATTGTAATTCTATCGGTTTTCAATTGACTGTTTTAAGTTTAAATGGAAAAAACTCTCGTCAAAACTATCGTTTCGCTCTTTATTCTATCATCATCATCATCAAGTGAAAACATTTGAACTGACATCGAATTGCAACTCTCTCACGTCCTGTCAATTGGACGTGAGTAAAGAAATGATAAACTTTCGAATCCTAACCAATCTCCTTCACCCGTTGACGGAAATTGGCTAGAGCCATCCGCAAAGAATATCATCCATGACATGACACCACAAAATCCCCGAGTAGAGCTTCTCAACAACGGATCGAACGTTAAAGGGAAAATAGACTGCAAAGCCTATGAAATAAACGCTTTTCTATCTCCTCCTCTTTATCAATAAATCCAATCGATACATTCATTTACTAACATTTTCTTTATAGAAAATGGTAATTACTAACATTTACTTTCATATCTAAAAATCTGCTTAACTATAAAGAAAAAGTTGTTTTTCTTGCTATGAAAATCAATTCCTTTATCGTTTACGCACCTGTCTTTTGGCACATGTCCCTAAATGCAGATTAAGACGTCTCTAAACGGCATACCACAGAATTCCACCCCATTCAATTTTACTCGCTAGCCATAGACTTAAGAACTAGCAAGCGTTATCAGAGATTCAAAAATAAACGTCACCTATACAGAGCATTCTTGCCGACTACCAAATGGACCCCACCCCAAGTCAAGATCTGAACAGTGACACAAATTTCATCCTAATCAGATTACTGTATTTATTACTAGGTTTTTAATGTGTATGACTCTTAGTTTTATCATTGACAGCGCCAATTTTACTAATGATTTTTAGTTTTATCATTGACTGGCCAAGTCTATGCCAGAGTTGGTTTGTTTTTCAATGAATTTTCATCTTTTTTTAATTACAACTTTGGAGAGATTTGTTTATATGTTAAACAATTATCTTCCATTCTTTAGATCAGGGCGTCTCAACCGGTGGATCTGAACCCGAATAGGGGTTGCATAACTGAATGTAAGGATCGCGAAAAATTAAAATGTATAGAATAATTAAAACACGTGTGTGATGTTTTCAGATATTATTTCTGCGTTATATTTAAACTGATGAAAGATAGGTTTTTGTAATGGTTTTGTTTGCATACTATTATTTTACCACCAAAACATGAGCAGGCTTCCCATTCACACATGTCGGCGCTGATTGGTTAGTGCCCATTTGAATTCGGAAAGAGCAAAACATTCGGACAGACGTACGTTTTTTCACGAATTGTGGAACATCATCCGTCCCAATTTTAGAAAAACCGGACGGGAAAGTCTAAAATCCATAGTCTGACGAATCCATGGACACTTCATTCATCAAAATCCACCGAGTCTTGTTTTTGTATGCACGATCTTTATATACTAGCATATAGCATCCTCAGTTTTGTTTTTTCATTGATGCCGTGTAGCCCGTGTCACTCGGTGCACTTCGATGGATCCAATGACACTTCATTTATCAATCGAGCCATTTACCCTGAAGGACGGTCTAAAGAATAATGCATTTATGGCATGTAGGGTCCGCCATATTGGTTTTTAATTGATGTCATTAAACAGTGTGGGTCGGGTCTTTGAGACGAATCCACAGACACCTCAATCATCAAAATCCATCGAGTAGTTTTGTTTTTATACGTAGATACACACTGACTCACTCACTCACTCACACAAGTGAAGCTAATATAAAGAGTATAATAATAAAAATATACAGGGGGGTCGCGCAAAAGGATGTCGCTAATGTTTGAGAAGCGCTGGTTTAAATGTTAAGGCAGTGCATGTTGTATTGTTAGTGTGTAAAGTTGCAATGTGTCTGTCTCACCGAGACTTTCAATAAGTTATTATTATTATTATGTGAAACTACCTGATCACCAGATTCCCTTCCTTGCAACACCTTTCAGCAATGACATTCAATCTACCGAATGACATTCCAAGTTCAGTTCGCCTGTGCAATAAAAATAGTTGCATTGAAAAGTGTCACCATTTCAACAACAAAAAAGATCACATTTCATAAAAAAAACTATAATAATATCAAGCTGTATAAAAATATGAACTCTTTCACTTTTTCCAACCATAATGTATATTGATTTTCCACTCTGGTCAATTTTAATTTTTGTAGTGAAAAAATGTAAATATTATTTATTCCGAATAAAATGCTTCGATAAAAATCAAAATCATTTTTTTTTTTAAAAGGTTACGTTTCTTTTAACAACTGCATTTGTTAAAATAAACAAGACACATGAAACGGATTGCAAGCAAAAATGATAAAATGAAAGAAACTTGGTAACAAATTCAAATCGGAGAAACTATTTAAATGGATATTTTTTAAAGGAATAGTTAGTTATCGTTCATGCAAGCGCACATAATGTGAAGTGTGTTGGTCATACCTAACCTTTGAATATTCACAGACGATGATACTTTGAACAGATGATGTTTGTTTGACTCTTTTTCTTTCTGCTTTTTTATCGTTCGTTTTGTACTCATAGGCATATTAACTTCATTGATTGACTGAATTTTGTTTTTAATTGTCTTTTATTTGATTTATGTATTTCATGAAATGTTTTTTGTTTTTTTTTTGGTTTGTTTTGTATATTGTATCCTTGCAAGGCTTTGCTATTAATCCCTTGGATTGTGTTAAGATAAAATAAATAAAAATAAAAACTCGTACTATTTATTGACAGGTTATTTAAATACAAATTTGAAGATGCCTATAACAACAACAACAACAATCGTCATGTTACGTATTTCAATTAACTCCCTCAACAGCTGAACTACTCCATTGAATAGCATGGGTTATTTGCAGAGAAGTTGCTGTTGGGGCAGTGAGCCTTTTCCTGTCTATTGTTGCATAAATTATTGTGGGTGAAATATTTATTATTTAATATAATTGTTTTAAAACTGAAATAATAGAATACTGTAAGAATTGTTAACTTGCAAAAAAGCATAATGCATTGTTAAAAAAGGAAAGGATATTAATTATTAGAATCCAATGTTCTCACCGTATTACACCAACACGTTGGACGGGTGGGTCGAGAAAAATATGCTGAGTAAACAAAACAACTTTCGCATGACGAAAAATGTTGTATCTCGCAAGACATTAACCAACTCTTTTTTGTATTTATTTAAAAGCAAAACTTGTCCCGGGTTGTTTTTCTCATGAATTTTGGGAGGATCTTATTCTCTTCGATTCCTTTTTCCTTCCCCCCCTCCCCGATCATTAAATTTAAGCGACGCTTCTTCTTTGGGAGAGAAGAGGGTCGTTCGACGTCGTCGTTTTATTCTTTTTCTTGTGCCCGTCTTAATGACCCGACTTGGGCGACCCCTTCCGTAATTAAAACTAACGAAGTTGGAAAAATAACGCCTTCATTCCAATGGTAATGAGAAGAGGGTAGATGCACACGCCACTGAAGCTTCGTGCCAAAAACAAAAAAAAACAAAATCTATTTTTCACATGCTCGTCCGTCGAGCGATTTTGTTCGATAAGCTGAGAATGATGATGACGGTGAGGCCATCCTTCCTAAGGCGGTAGTTATTATTATCGTGCATCCGCAGAAACGTAACCTTCACTCAAGCTGAAAACACGTTAGGTTATTGACAAAAATAATCCGTAAATATCACGGATTGACTCTTACATACATGACTCAACCTTAGGTCTAGTCACGACAATCGCTCGTCATAATCATCACGAACTTAGTTAGTAGTCGTCTCCGCAAAAGGGTGAAAGAACGCGTGGGTGATAGATACACGAACAAGTTCACTCGCAAAGAAATATTGTTTGTGGTGTCCCATCGATCGGAAACGTAATGAACGTCGTGTCACACCTACATTGGACTCGAATGCAATGCTTGAAACCGACACTGTTTGGCGAGTGATGGACTATGGTTAATTAAAAAAAAATCCCATCGTCTAGTTCGGTACCTTTTCCGTTGTTATATAAAATAAAGTACTTGACCATTAACTTAATAAATGACTTCACCCCTATCCCTCTTACGCAATGGTTTTTGCACCGCGTGCCTGGCGTTGGATGCCAACGAGCTAGTTGAGCCAAGAGAGACGACGAGGGTGGCGACAAAGGAAACGGAGGAGGTTGGAAAGGGCGAGCAAAAAGCTAGCATCCCGCGTGGTCTCCTAACGGAGAAGCAAGAGCGTCGGTGGACGTGCAGGTGGCAGGGCCATCGTCGTTTAGGGACCCTTCTTCTCTATCGAACGCGACCGAAACGAAACGCCGAGTCACCTAAAATACTACTGAGCGAGCGAACGGCTACGAAACCGTTAAAAATATCCAATAAAAATGGGTGGGAAAGGTCTCCTGCACGAGAAAATAAGGAAAAATGAGACGGCGCGGCGACCGAAGAAGCAGGGAAATGGAGGGAGGGCGACTATTAAGACGAAGCACTTGCCTCCGATTGTTCCGTTAACGATAACGCGTGATGAATGCGTTCGAGCGACGACCAGGGAAAGAAACGAGAAAGGAAAGGACAAAAGAGAAAACGAAACGAAAAGGACCGATTTCTCGCTCACAAATAACGAGGCTGAAAAAAAGAAGAAAGAAAACAACAACAACAACGACGACGACGACGAGTGAATACGTAGGTCACCGTTTGCTACCGCTACTTTACTGGGGATCGATGGAGCTGGGCTCGCGATAGATAAGCACACTCGCGGTGAGTTAAAGAAAAACTAATCGAGTCGAACCTTTCGGGACAAGTCGGATAGGGAAAATGGTCGTTGCCAAATCATTAGCCTAAGCGTCAATAACTCGGAAAAGCCAAGCGAAATTCTACCTTATCATCCCTCAACCTCGTGATTCAATCACCCCTTTCCTTACGATTACTTCTGACTGCGCTGCATTTCAGTCATTATCGCGTAATCTCGTTCTTCTTCGTCGTCGTGTCGTCTCGAGGGAGAAGCGTCATTAGTGACGCCCTGTCTCCATCTCAATCATGGATTGCCAACCTCGTTTACCCAACTCAATCACGTTCTTGACCATCTCCAAACAAACACTCAACGTTTTATCTTCCTCGTACCGTGTCAATTATGACGACAACCATCTCTCTCTCTTTCTTTTTATTTTCGAAAACGTAATACATATCGGAATTTATGCACGCGACACGCACACGCATGTACGCCCAACAACCTAACCCGATTACATATCGCAAGCAATCTCATGAATAATGGACCACGGGCCTGGAAAATCTTTAACGTCGACGTCTCTATTGTAACCGACATCCTGTGTGTACAATGACCCCGAGGCACCGATCTCTCTCGTGGCTACGAACGCGAATCGTCAGGAAAAAACGACAGGAGGAGCTGCGAGTGAAAAAATTGAGTAAAAAAGTTGGACCGATGGTACACGAAACGACAGGATCTGGGATTCGATTTGTGCCGAGTGTTTGGTGTTCTTTGCTTGCCTTCTGCCTGTCGCTCGTAATTTATTACAAGGCCACTTCCCGTCGTGTTTTGCGCTGCCGCCTGGGTGCACCACCCCTCGTTCCTTCCAACTCATCCACCCAATAGATCGACTCGAATCTTCTTCGTAGGATTTTGCGTTTCTTCTGGCTTTTTTTTTGTTTGTTTGTCTGTCTGTCTGTCTGTGTTCTCCCTCAGGCCACTCCAACCTCAGCGCTTTACTTTCCCTCTATTTTTGAACGACGCTATTCATTTGTCAATTCTTCAGAGTCGACGCAGTCTCCTTATCGACCTGTTCTTCTTGTTCCGATTGACTTTTCGTCGACAACTCCTTTTTAAGAGACGTTTCTCGCGTTCTCTAACCAAGACAAAACAAACCTCCAAAGCTTCTCAATGTCGTTGAGGCCTAGCGCGTTCATTTTTATTCGTCTCGCGAAACGAGTTCCCATCGTCGTCTTCTAATAACGCCATCCTCATGTAAAGCACGTTTTCTCTCTCTCATTCACGGTCCGTTCGGCGTTTCTTTCCATTAAAACCGATCGTATGATGGATGGATGGATGGGTGAGACCAACTATCTTCTTCTCTTTCCCAACCATCGCTTTAACCACGACTCGTGCTTAACACGGCTTATCAGTGACGTCACCTGTTTCCTCTGCCGCCTTTAGTGTGCACTGAGGTCGTATTATCCTTTTCAGCAGCATCGTGAACACCTCACCTTCAATCTTCTTCGTCGGCTAAACACCACAATTAACCACTCACATGTTGGCCTAGCACGAACTTCTTTGTGTCCTAGTAGTGAAGAGCTTGTCATTTTTTTATTTGCGTCAACTTTTCTTTTCGCGTGGTTCATTCACCTTGCTCAAGTGTTTCGAAATGTTAAATTGGTCGTAAAGGCCTCCGTGATAGATGCAGCGTTGGAACTTGGCACTTTGGTGTGTCATCTCGATTTGAACGGACGGAAGATGATATACAGACATACAAACATTACATCACGGAATAACGTGTCGAAATAAATAAAGATAATAATTGTCAATTCAACGGCTTATCTATGCATATTGGCGATACCAAATAATTACTATTATTGAAAAAAGAATTGTACTTTCGCCGTTCTGTTTTTTGTTTTTCTTATCCTACTACATACATTTGTATACAGTACTGTATATTTTATTTTATCATATTTACGTCCCAGAGATACAACAATTGTACAATAACAGTAACAGAGAACATTAAAACATTTGAAACCGTTGTAGAAAATAACAATGTTAAAATAGTGTCACGACGAGTACGGTACCTAGCTATTAGAAGACACAATCTCTTCAGACAACAGAGCCGCTCGCTCCCCTTGACTCTGTGCTGCTGCTGCTGTATTCTGGGAGACCGTACGTACACCGACTGGGCGATCGATATCCAGCGTCTCTTCCCCCTTTTGCCGCTACTACTGTACAGTAGTAATACAACCGCTGGCTGCTGGCAACGGCTTCTTATTCTTATTCTTTGTCGTTGTCTCGTTGTTCTCTTCGTCTTCGAAGGTCCTCGACATGTACTTGTTTTTTTCCTTCGACCAGAAAAGTCCTCTCAACAACATGACAAAGAAAACGTACTCGGTCAAGGCGGCTCGAGACACTTTTTTCCAACCAATGGAATAGGGGTCGTTGTCTGATTCTTTCGACATCTTTTGACGGCAAACCCATCGGATTTATTTCCTCCACTTGTCAAATAAACACAGAGATTAATAATCTAAGTAAAGCAACACCGAGTCATGATCGTTGTAACCAACCTCTCGCATCACTACGATGCTGGTTCTCACTCATTTCGCTCAGATCGGTCATTGTAATGCTAATAGCCTACCTAACTAAAGGTTTCGTTCGTTATTATGAATCTCTGCTTTACTAATTAGAGGTTCTCGAATTTACTACTTTGGATAAAACTTATGACATGTTACTAAATGCTTCATGAATGATAGCTTTTTCCACGCGAGTTAAGAAATTCATCGTTCCTGAATAGAAACAATGCGATTAGGTCAAACTCAAAGTGTGGTGTTATCGCGACACGATAAAGACTGCGATTTGTTATTTTTTGTTTTTACTTATTTAATAGCTAACGAACAACTAGGTTCGGCATATGCTGGATGCATAACGATAATAAAGTAACACACTAATTTACAAGAGTCAACATGAAAATAGGATGGGAAAAACTCAACAACTTAAGTCAAAACTAGTTATTGCTATTGTTCTTTATTCGACCGTTTGGGGTCGCAAAATTACAAAAAGCATTAAAACATACTAGGAGGAAAAGTTCACTAGTAAAGACTAATTAGTTTTAACTAAAAACTAGTAGGAAAAATTCTCATTGACCGAACAAAGTGGGGCCTATGTTTCGAGAAGTGGGACGAAATGGCAATTGACTGTGTGTCTGTCTGTCTATGTGCGTGCGTGTGCGTGTGCGTGTGCGTGTGTGTGTGTGTGTGTGTGTGTCTGTCTCGCGATAAGTTGCAAACAGTTCAATAAATTTACATCAAACTTGCACAAATTGAAGGCTTGCCTGGAAGAACGTTGTATGTGACAAAAAGGCTCCTATGACGGCGTTGTGTAAGAGAATTATGGTGTTAAATTTTTAACAGTTTATATGTTTTTATAGATTAAAAAAAGTCCCAGGTTCCTCACCAGTAGTACCCATCCCTTGCACCACCACATTTTACAGTTTGATAACATCATATATGCAAAGAAAGAAAATAGTCATAAATTTAATTTCACAGACATGCAACAATTAAAATTAAAAATAGGTATGCGTTTAACATATACAGTACCTTCAATGGAATGCAGGTTTGCAATTATTTTGCAGCAAATATACAAAGTCAACGTACCAATCCCCGTACTGTCGCGATCGAGTCATCCGGTGAAGTTGATACGACACAACGCTCAAACACGAGGCTAAAAAGATCGCGAGTTTTCCAAACGAGCCATCTTTGTTCGAAAGCTTCAACCGAAACAGTAGGTTGCCTGGCTTTGGGAAAACGCTACGAGTCACTCTAAGGTTAAAAATATTGACGGGGATAAAACGATGAAGAAAGAAAACACTTTTTCTCTTTCTTCTTTTTTCGCCATTCCGGTTTTTCCAACTTCCTTCGGTTCGATAAAGGATTCGACGGGTCGTAAGATCCTGAAGAAAATAACACCCGATTCAATCCATTCCCATCACGGTGTTGAACTCTGCCAGGCCGCTAACTCCCCTTCGGAGGATTAGAGGGTCGGATAGCTCGCTCGAGGTCATCCGGGTCAGCGTCATTTTTGGAAGCGCTCCAAGCCACGCCAGCCCAACCCCTGGCCGGTGAAAATTAAAAAAAGAAGACAAAGAAAGGGGGGGGGGACGTTTTTACTCGATGATGTGCTCGAAAAAAAGGCGCAGTGAAACCAAAGCCGAGTGTCATGAAAAGAACGCAAGAAACGAAAGAAGAAGAAGAAGAAGATATGATGTGAAATTAATAGCCGAGTAGGTTTTGGCACCGTTATTTTCTCTCGACCGTAATCCACTAACGTTGCCGACCCCATCTGTTGGCTGTCTGGGCTGCAGCTCGGAGCAAAAATAAAGCTAACATCAAAGTAGTGAAGCACTCGCCCAACGACCTCCTCGAAACATTTCGGATACATACTTCAACTTGACCCTCATTCACTAAGCACCGTTTCTTCTGAAGGAATGCGTTTAGATACTGTTAGGTTCCACTTTTCAGCTTGATCAAAATACAGTACCGGTACATATAAATTTATGTTGCCAGAAATTTGTGACCAGTTGTTGTAAGTATTAAACTCTTAATATATTTTTTTGAAACAACCTTTTGGGACAAAGTATAAGATATTCAGATCGCCATAAAATATGGTTCGTCAGAAGGTAAACTTATAAAAATACAAATATACAAGAAGACGGCAAAATCAACTACAAGGTTATTATGTGTAGTTGTAGAAAGTGAAAATAAATAAATACGTATAAATGTATTTATTTATTTATTGGTTTATTCTTAATGACACTTTTCGTTGTCTGCCAACCGCCACGACCACCTCTTCTTTCGCTCGCTCCTCAGTAGACGTGTTAGCGTTCATTTCCACAAAATTGCGTCCCTATAATATCCGTCCATTCCCGCGACGGTGACCACGGAAATTTATTCCGACCAAGAGGAGAGGAGGGGGAGAATTGGCGACGCGCACGCGCATTCCAACAACATTCGCGACAGAGAAACGGCGCCACTGCAAGCGTCGTCTCGGTCATTTCTCGCCATTAACGGTCACCAAAATTCTTCCTCTTCGAGGGGAAGAAGAAGAAAGAGTTAACAACAGCATTATGTGGAGGAAAAGCGCTACAGTCCATTCGCTCGCTTTCTTTTTCACCCGTGAACGGTGGTTCCAGTAAGTAGCGTAGAAAACTCAGTAAGCGAGATAATTAAAGATTCGGATGGCTTCGCAGCTGCGTCGGACCTCCTGTGTCATTCGATACCGAGTGCGTGAGAGCCTGAAAAAGGAAAAAGACACCGATGGTCACGCCCCGACACCGAGGGCGAGACACACAACACCCTGAATGATACAAAAGGCTGGACTATAAAAGACACTTCCGGTCAAAGCACCAACGCGAGCTCTTCCTCTCGTCCGTTTTTCCGACCATTCTCGATACACACCCATCGCCTACTGCGTTCTCAAACCCGCGTCTTGGTTCGTTAACGAGAAAAGATGGCTCCTCGCGTTTCGGTTGCCATTTTGGCGTTGAAGACCGTCCTAGTCTTCCAGAAGATATAAGCTTATGGTAATAAATAAAGCTGATAAGGTGAAACGTACTGCATTGCCTACAGCGCTTCGGCAGGATGGCGATGCCATTAAAAGTCTCTGGGTGCTATAAAAAGCGATCCGAGTTTCCCTAAAAATAACGAATCGATGACGACACACCGCCGTTTGTTTAGCCTCGACAAAGCTACGATAGCAGAAGCAAGCAGTGGCAGTAAGCCTGATACTAGTAGTTTATTGTATTTTTTTTAGTTTGTACTTTACCATTCTGTCTCTCTGGGATGTAAAATAAAATAATTAAATTAAATTAAATTAAATTAAACAATCCTAAAGATCAAATACATCAGAGTCCAAATCATGTGCCCCGAATGTGCTTAGCAAGGGCTTTATCAAAAGTAAGACTATTACTATAACCTTAGTAGTACTAGTTTGCGCAAATAGAGAAGTGGGTTATTCCATTTTTGAAAGCAGTCAATCGGATATTATTATTATATCAACGGTATAAATTAATCTATCTCTCACGTTTAGTCTTCACACTCACCAATTATTCTCGCTTTCCGTACAATACTTTTAGCGATTGGAATCAATTACCGGTCCGTCTTAAGATTGTCAATCAAATAAATGTTCCCAAATTTGTAACCAGGTATTTAGACACATAATTTTCACCTAGCATTCATTACTTGTTCTTACCAGAGCTATGTAGTTTTCCAAAAGCATTTTACGATTAGTTTTTGTCTCTACGGGATGCAACGTTTTTAAATAAAATAAATAAAATAAACATTTTTGTTAGTATGATATTGAGTAGATTTTAGGGTGAAAAAATT
Source organism: Cryptops parisi (assembly GCA_034695005.1). Lineage (NCBI taxonomy): Eukaryota > Metazoa > Arthropoda > Chilopoda > Scolopendromorpha > Cryptopidae > Cryptops > Cryptops parisi. Next base: position 13,651 of record JAQIWH010005103.1, read on the forward strand.
GCACGATGTGATGCTGCGAGAATGAATAAATATAGAAGTAATAGTAGCTACTGGTAGTAGTAGTTTTTTACATAAAAATCACATTTTTATGTTCAAACGTCAAATGTATTATGATCTGCTCTCACTTTAAACCAAGGCTTCAAAAGCATATTCACATCAGATAGTTGCATATCTTGCTTGGTATGTAATTATCTTTCCTTTTGTATGCACTTTATCCCGTTTAGGATGTAAAATTTTCAAAATTGAAAAAAATAAATATTGAGTTGTTGTAGATAGTGTGTTTTGCGAGGGGTGGGTTGTTCTGGATAGGAACATCTTATTTCACTTGTTAGATCCATGTTGTCTGTGATTGCCTTGTTTTTTATTTTATTTTGTTGTCCATGGTGCTATTGGTCGCTTTGACCGCATTGAAATTAAATAATAAAAAAAAAGTAGTATTAGCAGTAGTAACAAGTTTTCGAACTTGGTCTTCTGCCGCGTTTCAACTCGAAAAGGTTCATTTCAGATTCACGAACGTACACCTATTCCAATCCTCAAATAGTCACCAATTTATTTTCCATTGAACTCTTGAAGACTCCAACATCGACTACACCGAGCGAGCCGTGGACGACACGCGTCTTCCCACTCGAACGCACGGCGACTCGTCGCCAATCTTCGACATAAATTTTGGTGGATTGGAATTTTCGTTCGACCGCAACACCTCATCTACACTCGAAATTTTGCCATTCACATCATCCGATGGAATACTCAACAACATTCGTAGCATTCCATCAGCACGCCACGCCACGGCTCTAGTTGACAATCAAATATCATCCCGTCTGTTATCTCTACTTACAGTCAACGGTGAACCTATTCGGTACACAGGGAAATTTTATTTCTTCGACTTCATTTTTTTTACTGTTGCAAAAAAGACGCCAAAAAAAAACCCAACAAAAAATCGCCAACCTTTCAGTGGGTTTCGTGCGTTAAAGAAAAAAAAATTCATCTTGCTTAAGCTTAGAATTACGCAGGCTGAATGGCAATGAGATGACTCATCCGTAGAAATTTCTGATTAATATTAATGATATTATCTTGCAAACAGCGTCAGTGGTAGTGCAAACGAAACGAATTTCGACTGAACGTCGCCTTCTTCGTGTCCCTTAGGCGACGCCTTTCCCGTCGGTCGTTGGCGCCGCGTCGTTTTTCGTCGAGCCTGCGTTGCTAGCAGTTGGGGCGACGTCCCTGTCGTTAACAGGCAAGCCTCGTGGTCGAGGCTACCCGGCAACGCACCGCTGACAAGATCGAAGAAAACGTCTCGCGCGCCCCGTCACCAAATTTTAGCAACTAAAAACGAGAGAGAATGCGCGCCATTTAGCCCAAGTCACGAGGGTATTCGAGTTGAAGTTGCGAAGTACGAATGGGCAATTTTGGCATGATCGGAGTGGACAGCTTCATTTAACCGCCCTGACTCGGAAATGAACCCCGCGAGGCTCGAATGCCAACTCGATGAGACACGTGCACCTTTCCTTACCGAGGCTGCTACACGAGTCGTACAGCGTGCGAGCATTGCGTCTCTAACGTTACACGACGTGCTGGAAGAAAGGCGCTCAGACAGCGAGATCGTTTGGAATATCTAATTCGAAGAAAGAGGCAGCAACTTCGAGTCGAGTGAAGAACAAGCTGAACCACAAACCAGCTTGTCAAAAATAAAAATAAAAATAATAATAATAATAATAGTAATGATAAT
>JAQIWH010005104.1:0-15373 GCA_034695005.1 Cryptops parisi
GCTATATCTAAAATTTGAAGGTTCTAGCTGTTACCATTGCAAAGTAATTTGCGAACAGAATTTTACATCCGAAGTCCACCAAAGAAGAGCTCCGCTCTGATTATCCTTGTGAGTAGGTTGATATTACTAAGATTACTTCGTATTACCCCCCCCCCCACTGATGCCGATCCCTGAGTGCCGTGGAAAAATAATACTGGTCCGCCAGACAAAAAGTTTGAGTAGCACTGCTTTAACCCACTTGTCAAACAACTCTCCCCACCTTTGCAGTGCCCTGTAAGAATTATTCTAGTGTCTTATAAACAGCTCCCAAAACTAGACAGTTTAAATCACCAAAATATCCGCATTATTAGCTTGTGGATGAGTAAATATTTGAGGTTTAAGGAGAGCATCGGGCAACAGTCGTTAAAGTATGTCATATAACAATCACATGAACTTTATTGTAAAAAGCAAGAACGATGACGAGATGAAAGTAATGGTGTTCGGGTGTTATGATACAGGAGGAAATGAGGGAACTCTGAGAAAACCGGCACCCATACTGTCAGATCCCAAACTGAATTCACATAGCACGAACAAAAACTAGATTCCTGCTGTGAACACCAGAGGCGGACACCTTAACCAGTAGGTCACCACAGACCAGCTTGCCTGTAAGAAATTAATTTTGTTCTATTTTCGGGTCACCACTGACCTGCTTGCCTGTAAAAATATACATTAATTTTGTTCTATTTTCTATGTATTACTTTACCAGTTTATAAACACTACAAAAATAACATTTTAAATGAATAACATTTGAAAAAATACAGAAAAAAATGACCAGTGTTGTTGTAAACCAAAACTAAACAATAATTACTCCTATCATTTATTGAAGTATAGACTATAAGCATGAGTCGAAACAATCAAGAAATCAAATAAACAAAAACGAAACCACAGTTTTCAAGTATCATTTTTATCACAGTTCTTATGTGTATAACACCAACCCGTCAAAAGTTCGTACAATTCATTTATGCAAAAATGAATCAGGAATGAAATGTATTTTGAACAGTTTCTGCAAAAAACGTTTTTTTCTTCTAGAAAGTTATATAACAAACATAACTTAGCTTTTTGTTCAAAGCCTTGTCAAAATTACATAGGGGGAAGAGGTCATTGTTTTATAATCAAATACATCGGGAATAATTTTCACAGGATGAATGATACCTATAAACATCCAATGATTTATGAAAACATATGAATGTTGTAACAAACCGTTTTGAATTTTCATCCCCCAAAAAATTTAAAATGGTGTTCAAAATTTTTAAACAAAAAATAAAAAGATTCAAAACAGAAAAAAAATAACCCTCAAGCATTTTGGCATATTGCTGATGCATGTTGTTAGCAATACTGTTAATATGAACATAGACATAAAATATCACAAAAAACTACAGTAATTGGGGAAATATTAAATTAAAAACTAAAGGAACTTCAAATAAATTAATGGAAGCTCGGGAAGATGTAACACCAAGAAAAAGTTTGTACATCATTTACAAGGTTGAATTTGATGTCGAAAGTATACATTCAATCTAATTATAAGTTGGTATTACTGAACAGAACTTGCTCGAGGTATTCATGTTATTCCTAGATTATAAAACAGTTGTTTGTTTTTTTTTAAAACCCATATGATGAAACAAAAAAAAATAATAAGGAAGCTATTACAACCATTGACATGTAAAATTGAAGTGATAAACAAGAACAGATTTTACACCACTAAGACTAAGAAAAACTAGGTAATAAATAAGAGATTAGTTTCATCTTCGGATGAAAATATGTCTTGCCTCATTAGATGAAGCATTTAAAAAGTTCAACAGCAGAATATCGTACACAAATGATTAAATTTTTTTTTTTTGTTCCAACTGAAACCTTTTTCGTTTTTGTTAATCTCTGTCCTAAGTTTTCGACCATTAAGCAAGCCAATAACTATAAATTCACCACTGAGCTCGTTGGTTTTTTGTTTTTTTAAAAATATCAAAACACTTATTTGAAAGCATGCAAGCAATTCCATTTATAATTTGATTAGGTTAAAGCACCAGAAAACATCACTAATTTTGGCAAACCTGGTTAAAATGTTGGTTGAACAATCATTAGAAATAAAATCACATCATGAGAACATATCACAAAAAAATAAAAATGAAAGATGAAAAATAAAATATTATGTTGAGGACCGTTAAGTAACTTGTAGAGGACATGAACCTTGATACTATTATTATGTGAATGTCAACGTGTAGTATAATGCAATATGAACCGCTAAAATCAATTATAAGAATAATTAAATGCCATGATTTTTTTTTCGTTTGAAGTTTGTCATTTATGGCGATATCAAAGTGTTCAGTGCGAGTTATCATTATCAAGCCCTGAATATATTATTCGTCATTTTAATGACAAATTCTGCAATATCCAACTTCAATCCCTGACTTTTCAAGCTTCATGCTTGTTAAACATCGATTGTCCAAATAACAAAAAAAAAATGTAAGAAAAAAAAAATTACATGATTTTTTTATACATTATTTAGTATTGCTGAAAGCATTATATCTGTACAAACAAGGGTATACCAAAAAGATTATTAGACAGTCACACCACCACCCTTGATACTCGATAAAAGTTGGCGGTGAACAAAGGTGGCGGTTTATGGAGGGCGGATTAATGTGCGGAAAGATACATTGGTTCTGTGCTCTTTAATGGTGATATACGAAGGTGATGGTCTTTCGGGGGAGGGGGGGGGGGTAACAAGAGTTGACTGTACATAAAAAAATTAATATCTTATTTACTTTGGTCTCAGTTACTTACTGTTATTATACTTGTATTATGAGGTTCAATTGGAATAAGATTAAGGCTTGATTACAAAGTTCAGTTCAATTTACTCGATAAATTACTGGTACCCAAGTTTTTGTTCAAAATATATTTTGTATCGAAATATTTATCACATCTAAGAACACCACTAACATACTTAATAACCTAAGTATATAGTTCTATCATTTAAAACTAATACCAAGTTTAGATGGCAAAACATTGTGATGCCTATTTATGAGCAAAAGGTCCCATAAACTGAATTATAATAGGGTCTCTCTAGTCTAACACCTTGCCAGTCCGACACGTCCAGTAATCCGACACTCAGCGGGTAGCAAGTCGGTACACAAAACTGTCTTTAAACGCAAAAGAAATATACACGAATTTCGTGTGTAATGTAATTGTAATTTCGTGTGTAATAATATTGAAGATTAAAAGATTTAATAACTGTACATAAATTTTTTCTTGTTTTGATTTATACAGTACCTACCCTGTATTGTGTGGTTAGTTTTGCCAAGTTGGTGTATTAATAATCAGAGTGATGTATTATTCCCAAAATCCAGTAATCCGACAATCTGGAGTAATCCAACACCCGCTGGTCCGATATACATCGAATTAGGAGAAACTCTACTGTATTTTCAAATTGCAATTTTTGTGATAAAATCATAAATTATGTATTGATTTTTCATAGTGCAAAATGTAAGTTGAAAACCATCCATTAAAAAAAAAAAAAAAGTGTTGACAAATTTCATGAAAAATAAAATAAAATAAATTTGATCCAATTATTGTGGAATGCACACAAAATGGATTAAGCTATTTCATGATATAAATGTTTTGAGCAACACAATGTCATTATTCCTTGTCTAAATGAAAATATGATTTAATAAAAATACAGGTTCATTGTACTTTTGTACTACATGCAAGTAGATTGCACGGCAGTTAAACGTTCTCCTAACCAGCATTTAATTAGAATCACTCAAAACAGAAAACATTACCAAAAGCTCAAGTAACAAAAAAGCATAACTAACCAGGCTGGTGCTTCAACCAATCAAATAAAAAGGAAGCCACAAACACAATAAAACCCAATCATGTGATTATAACTACCTCAGTAGCAAATTCATTACATTCATTAATACAGACAAACATTAAAACTAGAAATTAATTATATTTGCATCAATGCATAAAAAAAAATTCCCCCATCAATTTAGACCACTTGCAATTTCAGAAAACAAAATCAAAATCAAAAACCAAAATCAAAAAAAAAGTCAGCGAAAAAGGTTTATGCACAAGGAAAGAGGAAATATTTTGTACACTGATAATGCTGATATTCGCAAGTCAGAGGAAGCCCTCAACTGATATAGCCACTAGTATTTGAAAGTTATCAATTAGTTGAATCTTTGGAATCGATGAAGGAATTTATGTACAAAACTGCATATCACACTTGCATTCAACAATCTCCCCGAATATGATATGAAAAGATCATTTCTCGTGGACAGATATGTCAGGGCATGTAGGATTCCAATGCTACATGCACAATTGCTGACAAGGACAAGATAGGATCAGAGAAAAATAGTTGCATAAGCTTCCATTCCAGCTGACCAATTGATTTGTAGTAGTACATGAGAATGTTCGAACACTTTTCTCACAGCTTAGGCACCTGATAAGTAATGGCACGTAACTTGGTTAACTCCCAAGTACCAGAAACCTCTGCGAAAGAGCAATTGTCGGTTATTTAAATTTAAAAAACATTTTAAAACGATGAAAGGGCAATGAAATTAAAAATATTAAACATTACTGTCAGTGTTTTAATTTTTTTTTTAATGATTAACATTTTGAGTATGTAAATCTGAAGCCTTATAAATTTGAATATATCACACTTTTTTTTTTAATATGTATGTGAATGCATAAGTGAACGTACGTGAAGCTCTATTCTACATCAGGCAACTACAATTTCTTTCAAACAAACTCAAATCCTATGTGTGACTGTGACATGAAAAAAATTAACACGTTGCTCAATTTTAATCTAAAATACATACTGTGAAGTCCAATATTTTTTGCATGAGTTGAAATCATTCTTAAATAATGACAATTTAAATGCTTGGGGTCTTTAAAAATTTTCTGATAACTTAAGATTAAATAAATATTTTTTCAATAACTAAATATAAAGATTTACTTATACAAAATACTGGCTTGCATCACATATGAGAAATATGTAGGCTATTCCTTGCAAAATGAAAAATAACCTAATATGCAAGCACACAATTCACCATTTTTTTTTCATTTATATTTTATTAATTTCGTACTTTCGAATCTCCCCAGGACAGTTCTTTTATTTATTTGGAATCGATTGCTGTATATTTCCACTTATACAGTTTATGTAAAGCCAAAAAGCAAGCATTTTTGTCATGCAGATTGAAAGGATATTAGGGACCCAACGTAAAAAAGTTTTGAAAGGTTTTTGACTGTAGTATAGCCAAGCATAACCCTGGATACACTACAACCCGCTAATATAGCAGGTTGGGAAACAGACACTGCCTTAGAGGTAAGCAAGGCCTTTTTTTTTTCACTTGTCAGCCTAAATACATTAGCACTGCATGTACGTTCTGTACTACACTTGTATATATTATACATAATATAGTATTTTATATTATCATATGTGGTCTGAAAGCACTGGCATCGAAAAACTGCCTTAAAAGTGAAGCAAGTATCCAAAATAATAAAAATAGATATATTTGAAAAGCGCCAAGTGGGGTAGTACTGTATATTTATAAACCAACATGTTAAAGCCAAAAACATTTAGTACCGTAATTTAGTTTGTGCCGATTAGATTTGTATAAATTATCAGCTGATTAAGTATTCACTTTGCCAACTTATTCGAAACTTAAAAATAACATGTAAGTTTCAATGTGTGTAACTGCAGACAATACTCTATTTCAATTTCACTGGGTTGTATTCAAGTTTAGTTTTCTTTTAAGAACCGGCTAGTGTTGAAGGTAGTAAACTTGATTCTAAGTAAGATTAATTTAATGTTTTCCGCTACAGCTACTTCATTAGTTGCATCTGATACATATTCAATCAGTATAAACGCAATGAAGTGAGATTACCTAAAAAAAAAGTTAAAATTCCACAAATCATTGATTGAAAATCAGTTCACAAACATTTGAATAACTATGGGCACAAGCCGACCTTGGTTGAAGCTCATCATTGGTTGTAATTTATTTTAAAGTGAGGAAGAAATCTAATTGTAATCTAAGATACAGAACAATCAATTGGATAACAATGAGAGAAAACGTTAAAATAAATTGATACAATAAATTATATCATCTTCGCATAACACGATTATTTTTAATTTTAATGAATTTGGAATGGTTATTACATTTTTTTGCCAATAAATGGCAGCATCAATGAAGGTTATAACTCATGTACAGACACGTCCGGCGATTCTCAAACTCTTTGGTCTTAAGTCCCACAACATCTTGAAAAATACCAAGGACCTCCAAGAGGGGGTAAAAAAAAATATTGAAGATCTCCTTTTAAGCCTACCCATCTGAAATCTAAGAAAGTGTATTATAAATCAATGTTGTTCTACTTATAGCTCCCTCCCCCCATAAATAGTTATTTTAAAATAGTTTTCCATTTTTCAACTAATTTCATAAATTAATTTGTATATTAATTGACAACCTTCAAACATGTAGGTTGCAAATAACGTCTTATTGTGAAAATAGTTTTGAACTCGAGGACATATAGCAAACATATAGCAGTTCTCATGCAAAAAATATTAGATTTACAGTATTCCAAACTCACTACTATGAAGCAAACGAAGCCTGAAATATACTCCTCTCCTTTAAGTCATAGAAACAATCCTTTAGAACAAGGAAAAAATGGTCACCACAAAAAGTCCATAATAGTGATTTTTGTTTTGTTTTGTTATTTTTTATAAATTTTTCTAACTGAAACTGTTGCAAACTTGTTTATTTTTTTTTTTTTTTGGACAAAAAAATGTAGATGTTAGGTGGTTTTTGTTTTATATTATTTTTAAAAACTTTATAGTCTTAAAATAAATGGGAACGTACGCAAGCATTTTTCACCGATGATGCGGTAATAAGGCATTGGTGCAGCGTGGTCTGCACGATAGATTCAGGATGGAATCATAGAGTATTGGAGCAAACTTGGTATCTTTTTTTTATACGTTTAAGGGAATCAAGAGACTAGATAAACATTTGCAGTAAATTTTCACGCTAGCTAAAATGCTAGTAACACCTGATATTATTATGAAATTTAGCATACTGATATTGAATTACAGGCACTGATGAAAACCCATCTTCTCGTTACCATTTATAACACACCGAGACCCGAACAAACATGTTCTTCGTTAAGTAGCCCCACAATAGGGTTTTTTATCCCTTGTAAACATTCACAACACAACCACAGCCAGCTCTGTTCATCTCTCCCCTAAGTTTTTCATGTATTTTTTTCTTAAATATAGAATAATTTTATCTTTTATAATTTGGATTGCATGATTTTTAAAACTATGAGTTGTGAATGCTGCTTTGCGTTGCACTCAATACAACACAGACGACGACTATCGTCCTGATGCTAGATATTAATTTTTCTTTTTCTTTCTTTTTATCAATTATTTATAATTACAAAAACTCAACAGTACAGGAATAGGTGTTTTCAATATCAAAATATCATTATTTGTACCAAGAAGAATCGTTTATAGTTGTAAATGATTCACTACAACTATGCCCGGCCAAGGTCTATGAGAGGGGGTGAAAAGGGTACATTGCATTCAGGCCGGGAGTTCAAAAAAATGGCCCTAGAACCAAAGTATTACTTACAAATTAGTAGTCAAAAATTAAACTACAAAAAAAAATCGACCACAGAAGGGGGCACCAAAAAACTTTGACCCCCTGAAAAATTTTCTCTCACAGGCCCTGTGCCCGACTCATGGTTTATGAATTCGCTTGAATGGCAGCATAAGTCAATCAAAATTTTCTATAATAAATAAATGAATGTGTAAGGATTAAGGTGTACATTTCCTAAAAACTAAATTTTTTCAGTGTAACTTTGTCAATATAATGGACACTAGTTCCTTCATTTCCAATTAATTAAGAAATAAATTCTTATCAAAAATTTGTAGCCTAAATAAGAACCATCTCATTCAGATACAGTTTAGTTTGAAATTCTGTGAGAATGATTTGCAAAACATATAATATAAGCTGAAGTTTATAATCTGAAGACATAGACTGATATATTGTATGTATATCAAATAGCTTGAATAAAATTATGAGCCAATAATATTAATGCCTTGGGTTTTTTGGTATGCTGAATGGACACACACTACATGAAATATTAATATAATTACGAGTCATAATCGAGGCAAAAAGTTCACAAAAAAAGAAAAATCTCCTGCCATTATAAGTTACAATACTTATATTTCCTTCAAACATTGAAGTTGTACACAAATATCATTTTAAAAAAAGCTGGCGATCCTAACAAAGTTAAAATTTCATTTTCTGTTAAAATTCAGGATTTTGGTCAAGATTTTAATTGCACTGGTCTTTCAGAGAAAATAGGCTGATTTAATCTAAAATATAAAATATGTATGCCCACTTAAGCCATAAAATCTCAATGGCAATACTCTTAACTACTGTATATGTAATGTGAATTGCTTAATACGTGTTTTACTGTAAATTTGTTTCAATGAATCCTTAACAGAATTACTATTTGCTAGCTATTACAGTAATTGAACAAATTAAATTCTTTGGGGGAGAATTTTGTCATTTTATTAGTTTTGTTCTATGACAGTGAAGAACAGAATGAAAAACTAGATCACTTTCCAATGTTCACCCCAATGGCTGCAATGATTCAGCTTAATCAACGTAATAGCCATACTTTCCAAATAACAAATCCTCAATCTACGTATAAGTTTATGTATTCTATGCAATGTTATTATTCACAAAGTTTCGTAAACCAAAGCTAAGATTTACACATTAAAGCCTACCTATTTGTAGTTGGTGTTAATTACTAAATTAGTAACATTAATACTCCCCACCCTTAACTAAAAAACAAATTTACTTTTGTAAAGAATGAAAGAGAGAATTGTTTTAAGAATTTACCAGCAGAATAAGTAACAAAATCATACTGACAAAGCACCAATTAAATGTTCTAATTATATGCACCATGTTTTTTTCCTAGTTAAAAAAGTGTTATTTAGTGTTACTGAATAAAACATTAGCGATGTTCATTTCATATATTGCTTATTTTGAATGCCAACTCTGTGTTCTTAATAGCAATGGTCTTAATTATTTCATGATCTCAGAGCATGTAAAATCATCAATACTTATATAATTCCACCATCATAGCACAGTACTGTAGAGTTTCTTGTAATCATTCAATTTGGTATAGGTTTTGAAACAAAAATAAATAAAAAGTATCATTTAACTGCATATACCTGCATATCACATTATCATCAACAAAACAAAGTAAATAAAAGTCAACTTGTGTCCCTTAGAATACTAAGGGATCACAATTATATCACTGGTCATTAATTGTTATCGAGATCAGAAGCAGCAAACACACTCATGTCATTGGAAGCAAATTTTTCTTCACCCTCCAAATGTAAATAATAAAAACACAATACACTGTAAAAGTTAAAAACTGTCATTAATTAAAAAAAAAAAAAAATCAAATCCACTGTTATTATTTTTGGTTGGGTTTTTATCGCAGACTTTCCAAATCAAATTTCTAATCATGTGGATTTTGATATTTTCTCAGTATCGTCACGATTATAGTGCCCCTGATGCTGAATGCACACGCATTTACCCGTAATATCAATGTCTAATTTTTTTTCTTGCTCTTATGAACAAATTGCATTATAGTGTAAAAAAATGAGATCAGGAAAACACAAGGGTCAAATACTGTTAACAAAAATGAATGATTTCATACACTCCAGAATTGATGAATGCTGAAGCAAAGTCTAAATTCGTCAATCATCAATCATTTTTTGTAATGCAGTGGCATTACAAGAAAATAGAAAGAAACAAAAAAATCAACCATGGGTATATTTATCAGCACCAACAAATCGGGAATTGCTTCAGCAGTTTCACCATTCATTATATGCACATCAACAAGTTTATGCAGCAAGTAGCTTTGGCACTAATGAAATGCACAGAGGTTGTAAGTACATAGTTAATTCCAATGTTAAATATACCAGCATTAATCTCAACCTCTCCCAGCTACAAAAAATAGAGTTAGAATTACACCTTGCTAGTAAAATTGTTTGTTTTTTTAAAAAAAAATTAATGGCTCATTTCAGAAACTGCTGGAAGGACAAATAAATCAATACAACCAAACAATAATAATAAAAACAATAGAAAAATTTCCCCCAACGTCGCAGCCACCATTTTGTTTCCTCCGATTTACAAACAATTTACTACAGAAATAATGGATCTATGTATTTCTAAAATATATAAGCATTTAGACAGCTATATCTACATCAAATGATATATATTTATACTTCCCTTCCAAAGCATTGCTGATGTAATCCTTCATTATCTTCTGACAAACAAGCAAATTCCATTGGGGATGATTGTCTGTGGATCAGTTCCCCAAACACGCTGATTGGTGTTGAGTGGTGATATTAGTCAATAAAAGTCAGAATCCGAACTCTGATGACTGCCCGCATGTTCACGTATTTCCGTACCTTCAACAGGACTGTCCACTAAAGCACAAACAAAAAAATTTAGTTACATGAGCACAGCTTCAATTGCAGAGTAAAACAGCATAAATGTAAAATTCAAATACACTATGCTCTGGATTTTTAAGTTATGTTCCTATGCACTGCAAACTGTAGTTCATACAAATTAATTAGGTTTCATTCCTGTCCACAGAAATGCCTAAAAAATAATCTAAACGCATAGCAAAGAAAGACTGTACTTTGACCACTGGGTGACTATCGTTAATTTCATCCAAAACTGTGAGATTTGGCTTTGGGTTTAATATATCGTGACCTGAGAGTAATGATGTTCTATGACCTATGTGACCATAAGGTTATTTTGAGAAAATGGCGTTCAAACATTCAAAGAGTTGTAGTACCTAAAAATAATAACACAAAATGGTCATTCCTGTGGTTTTTTTATTATATTCATTTAACTTTTGAAGGGTTACTTAGTTTTTGCTGTAAATTACCTTGACTAGTTTTCGATACCTCATTATTTGCAGATACAACTTTATCACTATAAAATCACCAATTTCAATGAGAATAATAAGGTTCTAGCTTATTTCCATACAGGTTATGTTCATATTTTCACCATTATCATCATACAATTACACTTCCTTATTGCAGCAGCATTGAACAAAACTTGTTCATTTCATAGTGATGGTGTTTCACAAGTTTAGTGTTAATACATGAAATGTAATACTGTAATAACATTCAATTAAAACAATAAACCGTATTATTATAAAACCTAACTATGATGTATCGTACAAATTCGTTATACAAACACCACTGTATGAAATCCAATTTACAAGTTGTAACTAAAATAAGTGTTATTGTTATTTTTCATACAAGCAGTTAGTGGCCCGTAAAATGACCTTGATAATATGTCCACCACTATTTTGATGCCTCGCTATTGCTAAAACCCAATTCGTAATCAAGGGAAAATACATGAAATAAAATTTTGCATCCTTAATTATTTTTGAATGTGAATTGGTATAGTAGTCTATTAATAAATGACACTGTGTTGGAATTGAGGTAAAAATGGCAAGTGAAAAATAGGTACAAATGGCACGACTAAAATAAAACAGCAGTTTTAAATCCACAAATTTGAATTGGTTAGAATTAATGTTCATAAAATGGTATTTTGGAATTAGACGCCTGACCTCGCTTGTGGTGTTACTTGCTTGTATTGGGGTTATAAGTTTGGTTGGGAGCAAGGTTAGGTTAGTTAAACTTAAACACATATACAAAAATATATCATTACTAATTCATTAGTTATATGGTGTTTAATAAGTTCATTAATCTAACATAAGCGAGGTCGCACGTCCAACCCCAAAGTACCAATAACTATTAATATATTAATTATTAAACTCTTAATTAATTTTTAACTCTTAATGTAATAATAAGGGAAACTAATTACAATTATAATCGAATTGAAAAATATTGTTGAAATAAAACTGATTTATTGCAGTCGTGTCAATTCTATCTACTTTTCCACTTTTTATTTTCACCAGTGCCATTTTTACCGTTCACCAAATTGAATATCAAACTGAACAAAGTGTGGAATCTAGTGAAGTGTACTGTAATTCACAAGTTGCACCTCCTCCCTCTCTCATAGGCCAATGCAAAAGAACTGTGTAGTGCTACTGGAATGGAGCTAGAACCTTTTAACGCTGAATGATTTGGACTATTTGGAGATAGAATATGAAAAAGTTCTAAGAAAAATAATACAAAATTAGCCAAACTTAAGTGTTGTACTTATAGAATAGTGTATCTGGAACAAAAACTAAATTTATTGGAACTTATTCCATCAAAAACTAGATTTTTGAAAATTTGTCACTTAGAACTTTAATACTCTCTTGTCACGATATTTAAACCATAATACCATGAAGGAAAAATGCTTCAATAAAAATAAACTATAACAAGTACATTAAAAATTGCATCTTAAAGAATTATCATCTGAAATGACACAAACAAAATCGCATATAGAGAAAAATACTTTTATAAATAACCATTGACTATCTATAGAATACCGTAGAACCCCCATATCCGCGAGGGATTGGTTCCGAGCCAATCCGCAGATACCTGAAACCGTAAATGGAAGTAAATGCTATTTATTACATGTAATTGTGCTATGTTTTTCCTAACTTTATATACATAGGGAAAGGTGGGGCAAAGCGGAACACTTATATTCATTAGCTGATTTCGAACAGTAATATTGTTTAAAAAACCTTGCAAATAAAAATAAGTTCAGTCACACTTAATGATGTACTCTACAGCAAGGGTTCTCAACCTTGTGAAATTTTGTACCACATAAAATTTTTTGAAGCATGACTGTACCACCATAAAAGTACCAGTATTTTGTGATATAACTTAATTCACAAAACACGAGTTTAATTATAAACAAAATGTACAGTATTTAATTTTGGTTACTAAAACAACACTAAATATTTATTTTTTTAAAAATAACAAAAACTTTTTTCTACATTTGGTGTACCACCTAGAACACTGTAAAGTACCACTAGTGGTACATATACCACAGGTTGAGAATCGCTGCTCTACACAAAATATGAACTTACATAAACAAAACAAAAAAGTTTTTAATAAATATTTTTTTTTATAAAAAAAAACTCTTTCATTTTTCCGCTTTGCCTATGGGGCAAAGTGAAATGACAGAAGTTAGTTCTAATTTAAAATAAGAAGCACATTAAACAAGAGAAATACCCTAGTTAATAACAACACTTTAAAATGTAAGACTGAACTGCTCTATAAAATTTCAAAACTATGAAAATCAAATTAAACACAAGTTTTTCATATCACCTTTAAATTAACCTCCAGCCATGACTGTTAATTATGGGTCTAGGAAAAATGCACGCAGGAAAATAGCGCAAGAGAAAATGCACACAAAAAAATGTCACAGGAAAAACGCATTTTTTTCTGTTCATCTAACCTAACTTGACCTAACCTAACTTAACCTAACGAAACGCATCTTGTGCAAATTTTTTGTGCGCATTTTTCTCGTGCGCTTTTTTCCTGTGTGCATTTTTCCGGCCACTGTTAATTACTTTTCCGCTTATAATGTAGTGTTAATGTAGTATAACTTAAAAGCATCCTTTTTTTATTTTTGACAAATGTACATGAATAGGGACAATGCATATTGCATAAGTATTTCCACTTTGCCCTTTCTTACTAAACACAAACAAAAAAATTTTTTTTTCAGAAATTAACACAACTAATAGCAAACAAGACTGAGACTTTCATGGAATATAAAGTATTATGAAAGTACTAATTGAAGGGCCTGGTGTAAAAGGGTGTCAAGTAACATTTTTACAATTTCGAAGAAAATGCATTTAAGGATCTGAACTTTCCTTGCTATCTATGGGTTACTTCACACTTCATGCACTAGTGTCTTTGTGCATTCATTGTTTTGCTCACTAGTATCATTGTTTTGCTCAAAATTTTCACATTTCAAGTTAGCGGATATGGGGGTTCCACTGTACACGGTTTTGTTCATACGACTCTAAAGTCATCAAATAAACGAAACAGGTGATGACAAACATGATAATCTTCATTCGTTTGAGAGATGAAGATTATCATGATTAGTACAACTGCTATTTAAAAAAAAAAAACTAGTAGTGCATCGTGTTGTTACTGTGGATACACTAAATGTTCCACAGTAACATTTCAGGCTATTCTAAACACTATACTAGAAGCTCATCAATATTTTACAATGGATATGTGGAAGACAACACTGACAAAAGGAACTTCATTCTAGCAGGATCAAATGAGAAAAATGTATGTTTAGCATAAACTAGGTGAAGAGTTAGTTTCAAGACAGATTCCTAAATCCAACATTCAAACCTGGAAGATGTTCACTTATGGTGTGGGGTGATACAACGGTGGAGCTTGCTGCGCATTTATGATGAACGGGTTAATGATGCTGCGTACTATGTTAATGTCAATTCATCCCATCTGTGTTGTCAAATTCCAGTTACATCTTTTATCAAGACAATGTATCAATTTGTAATACGAATATCACCAAACTCCTCCAACCATGGGTTCTAAGTTCTACCGCACCCACCTTGAAATTCTAATCTGAATTGAAAGTTTTTGAGAGTATACTAACTGACAAATATGTTACAATCCTACATCTTCTCAAACTCCAGAGCACGTGTAATTGGAATAAAATCCGTTAAATATGTTCAATGGTTTGCACTTTTTGAATAAAAAATAATTCGAACCAAAAATAGTACTACGAAGTACTAAATATATCAAGACAAAATACAACAAAACGTTTAAATTTTCACATTCAATGCAAGTAAAGTCAAACTCATTTATAACACTCAGTTAAACATGATCTTGTTTAGTTATTCCAAGGAAACAAAAGATTCGCTTAAAACTAATACAATTGAATAACTACTTTGATTTATTATGACGTTTTTCTTCTCATCCCTTTCCACAGGTAGGTAGGTAGGTACTTGGATTCTAACGTGGGCACTGACTAGCCATCCTCCGGCTGTCATTTTGCCCTCAGACTTTATTAATTCAGAAAATATTGGAATGATGAGGTAAAAGTGAAGATGGGGCTTAATGATGGAGGAGGAAACAGAAGAATCTGGAGAAAACCTGCTCCCATTGTGTCAGACCCTAAACTGAGTTCACAATGCACGGACAGGAACTGTACCTAGGCTACTTATGCACACCCCCCCCCAGAGGTAGGTAGGTACTTGAGGTTTAACGAGGGCACCGACTGGCTTTTTTTTACAGCTATGTCATTTGGCCCTCAGACTTTATTTAAATCAGAAATACAGAAATGACGATGAGATGAGGATGATG
>JAQIWH010005105.1:0-15372 GCA_034695005.1 Cryptops parisi
AGTACCGTAGTTTGTACTTAAATACAAGTACCAAGTACTACATATTTCAAAGTACTTAAATACAAGTACCAAGTACCACTTATTTCAAAGTAATTAAATACAAGTACCAAGTACTGAAAATGTGCTTAAAATGTATTTGTTACGTGTACTTAAGTACTCGGCATCCCTGTCACATAATCGAATAAGCCTATGGCCTCATACTCGCTGTAGGCATGCAAATCAGTATGCATTTCCAGACCAATGTTTACATGGACTTTTTGCTTTGTTATATTAGTAGCATCTATGGGTAAATTTGACTAGACCCTTTTAGAACAATCTGTCTATTATATATAACACATATCAACCGTTTTGATTACAATAAAAATGCATTTTTCGATGGTCAGGTTAAAAAAAAATTAAAAATCGTGGCATTCTTAGTGCAGTAATCACTTGTTCCATCGTACCTTTACATTGAGGCTGTTGGCAACCTCCATTCCAACTTCTCGAATAGGAACTTCTTTCATTTCTATATTTGAACAAAGCAAAATAAAATAAATTAAGTTACACCAACTATAGTAGTCTAAAAAGTTGCATGTAAAACAGCTGTATACTAAATAACGTATCACGACTGAAAATAAACAATGATTTCCTTGATACATTGAATGCAGTTTTGACGAGTTTCAGTATACTATAAATTAAGGAGAGAAAAATAAGATATCTTTTTTTAAAACTATTTGCTTATTCCTTCGATCAGAACATTTTTGTCCGCTCATCAAATCTTACCTTGGTCTGGAGTGTCACGCTCAAATGGTGGTTCACCTTCTGCTGATTGGAGATTCATGTCAGTAGGAAGATTATAACGTCTGTGATCATTGAGGTGCCGATGATAATTGGGATGCTGCGGACTGCTTAGCAGATCTTTCATATCAAGTGGAAAGTCTGTTGTTTGGTCATCTTCCAACAACATTGCTTCTTGGTGACAGCAGTACTTGAAAGTTTGATCAGCAGCCTTCTCAGTCGCTGAATGACACTGGACATTCATCACACCAACACCATGAGTGGGCGCTTTGCTCCCCTCGAAACTGTGGTGATTGAGAATAGCAGGATGGCACGATTTACACGATTGTTGTCTTTGGTCAGCATCTTCAGCACGCTGAATTGCAGCTTCTTCCGGACTTTTGGTGGCTCTCTGCTCGAGTCCAATTTGCTGAATTTGGAAAATGTCCTGAGCAACCCACCGAGATGTTCTCCCTTCTAATGATTGCCAAGCACTTTGAGATTGACGTGAACGCCGTCTTTGAGCGGCAGCTTTAGCACGTCGTAACGCAGCCTCTTCTGGAGTTTCATTGGCTTGCTGACGAAGTCGGATTTGTTGAACTCGAGAAAGGTTCAGAACACGCTGCGCTTCTTGCTCTTCCGATGACTGTTGAGCTTGTCTAAATTGGCGCGAACGTTTCACTTGAGCTGCAGCGTTGGCACGTCGTAACGCAGCCTCTTCTGGAGTTTCATCGACTTTCCGACGAAATCTGATTTGTCGAGCCCGAGAAACGTTCCAAACACGCTGCAATTCTCGCTCTTCTGGCGATTGTCGAGCTTGTATAAATTGGCGCGAACGTTTCACTTGAGCTGCAGCGTTAGCACGCCGTAACGCAGCCTCTTCTGGAGTTTCATTGACTTGCTGACGAAATCTCATTTGTTGAACCCGAGAAGCGTTCCAAACACGCTGCACTTCTTGCTCTTCTGATGATTGTTGAGCTTGTTTAGACTGTCGTGAATGTCGTCTTTGAGCGGCAGCTTTAGCACGCCGCAGTGCAGCCTCTTCTGGAGTTTCGTTGGCTTTTAATCGTTGACGCCGTCGTATCTGCCGTGCCGTAGCAGCTGCACGTTTAGCAGAGACTTGATCTTCCGTCATATCAACATTAAATTCTATCATCATTAAATGTTAACATAACATTAGATTTTGTTTTATGCTCGTGTTGTTAACTAAAATTTAAAATAGCAATGAGATATTTTTTTCCCATTCAAAGACATCAGTACTATAATTTTATTTATGCTTAAGTGTTGTTGAAACACAGAGCGACAAACGTTCAGACGAAGGATATTATTATTATTATAATAATATATCCTACCGGTAAATATAATTATCCAGATCAGATCTGTGTATACCTGGAACGCTTTTTGATGGGCTTACTGTTATTCTAGCCATGTCCGTCTATAAGATTTTGTCTGAACATCTGCCCCACTAGGTTTCCATTACAACAGAGGCAAATAAAATTATATCACAAATGTGCATGACTGAGAAGAATGATTGCAATTTCTGTTTTCATATAACAACGTGAGCCAAATAAGATTTAAGTTGCCTATAACAAGGAACTGTTTAATAGAGAACAAAAAAATTTTGTTTTCTTCCATCTCTAACAATATAATTTGCTTGGTCTGCATGTCTGTCTGTCACACCAAAATCACAATTTTTTCGCAGGTGCAAAAAAATAGCACCTGCAGCTGCTCAATTATTGACCGAACGAAGTGAGGAGTGTTTTGAGTACTGTAGTGGATCGAAATGGCATTTGTCCGTGTGTGTGTGTGTGTGCGTGCATTTGTAACGCGATAACTTGCAAACGGTTCAATAGATTTACTTCAAACTTGCACAAGTTATTCAGAAGGGCTAAACACACATCAAGTTCAATTTTGGTTACAATCGCATTAAAAACATTTTAATTAATTTATTTTAAATTTTTTATCGGAGTGAGGTCTACTGTTCACAGAACTACTAGTTACTCTCAATATAATACAAACATGACGAGCTAAAATGTTTCCGTCATTGTTGACGGCATATGGCTAGTTTCAAATGATATTCCAAGTTATGGCAACAGTATTGGATCAAAACCATGAACAGGATACGTTCACGTTGGGCGCTTTTTCGCTAAAAACGCTCATAAACGTCCAAATATAGTCGATAATCAATATAGGTTCTATGTATATTAAACAGACTTATCGACTATCTTTGGATGTTTGAGAGTTTTTAGCGAAAAAAGCGTCCACCGTGAACGTAGCCTCAGTGTGTTGCATCTACTTAATAATATTAGGTTATTGAAAAGTTCTAAAAAATTAAGATATCTTATTTTCCCCAGTCATTATATTGACCATGTACTTGCAATTTGTAACATGCTACTTGTAAACTAGCAATAGTAAACAAACAACCTTTTTACATCAATGGAATTTAAAGTTATTAACCTCGATAGAGACCGATTCTTCGACCATATACGGAAGTAGAACACGTACTTATTACTTACATCTACCTCTTTGTCGGAATCATATAAGTAAATTAAATACTTACCGAGACTAGACATGACTCCAGTTGAATTTAGTCAGCAAATGCACAATCCCATCAATCGACGAGTGTTGTTGTTTTAGCTTTCAGGTGCAAGTAAACCTGACCTAAACTTCACCATGTTGGGTCAGGTCGTCAACACCAGAGACCTTCGCTCGCAACAGAGGCTGCTTTTATTTATTACGCTACACGCGGTTGGATAGGAAGAGAAGGTCTCTGGTTTATTAGACTACTCATCGCAATGGAAATGTCTCAAAATTGTTTGCTGGCGATTTTTAAATTTAAAACAAAAATGAGAAAATGTACGAGTATTAAATTTTTGATTTAATTACAGGTTGTTTTTTTTTCCGAATGTCTTGCATAAAAAAAAAATAATAAAAATTACAGAATACAAATAAGAAAATAAAAAAGGGTTTAAAAAAATATTAGTGTCAAAAACATAACACTAAAAACAGTTGTCAATGAAAACAAAATTAAATGGAGCAATATATAATATATAAAAAAATGGTACTTTTTGATTACACGCCTCTCCACCTCTCTTGTGTACTTTGTTTTGCAGGTTAGATTAGGAGAAAAAAACACAACAAATCACACATTTAATACATTTTTATTTTTTTCCCTAACCTAACCTGCAACACAAGAGAGGTACATCTATTCGAAAAGTACCTGGAAAAATTTCAAAAAAATTAATTATTAAAAAATTCTTTGTTTCCACAATTCTTATATTTGGAAAATGATAAACGAGAAAACTCATTCAAACATTACAATGTGTAGAACTCGATGCAGTCTGCAATAGTTGAGCAGGTGTAACCAAAATAAAAATAAAATAAAATAAAATTGTTCGCAAGATAAGAACCCAACTCATGTTCCCGTTCTATAGACCAAGTTATGAAAATATTTTGTAACACTGCGAACATGGTACAAGAAACCAAAATTAACGGTAATTAACAAATTCGTGTACCATGCACTTTTTTGAAATCCAATTATTTTTTGGTCTCTTCAACCATAAGCTATGGTTCAACCTGAGTGATTGACAACCATTTCAACAGAAATAGAAAAATGGCACACAAAAAAAATAAACCAACAAAAATGACAAAGTTCCTATTTAAAGGGTTTTTTCCAATTGAATAAGATAAAGTTCTAAAAGTTATTGTTTGTTGATGTTACTGGCGGTCCAATACCGTCACATAATCAAAATACACGACAAGTCCCCAGTGGTCGCTCGGGAATCGACGACACGATTTCAGACGTTCCAAACCGACCAATCCAAAATGCACCGGATTGAAGGTGATGGGATCGCCCTTCTTCAAATACAGACGATCGAATCGACAACGGGGTTTGAATCGCCCGTTGAACGTGTTGTTGTCGTTCCTGGTCATGTCCCAAGTGAACTTGCATTCGGGACGTTTGCCAGTCGCTTCCCACAGGTCGACGACACCTTCTGGAATTTTCACCAGTTCGGCCTGTATAAATTAAAAACAAAATATCATATGATTCAGAGGGCTTGAAGGTTAGGGGTCGATCATCGTATTGCGTTAACGTACTTCTTTATCTCGCAAATTGAGATCTCCACCGAATATCACAGTGTCCGACGTGCCTTGAGACAACACTTTTCGGAAAGCGTGTCGCAGTTGCTTGACCCGTTCTTCGGCATGCTCCTTAGTGCTTTCCAAATGACTGTTTATTAGAACTAAACGACGCACTCCAACTTTCACCTAATCAATGAAAACATAACATTTTAGCCATTCAATTACAAACTAAACCTACAGGGTGTTCTTATTAAGGTCTAGTAAAATTTTGACCTATGATGCTACTACGCGTCAAAACAAAGCGAAAACTCCATATAAACAAGCTCCGGAATGGCAATTTTGTGACAGTTATCTCAGAAGCAATTCTGGTTGCTTTAATGGAGTTTCTGCTTTGTTTGATGCATAGCATTTATGGTCAATTTGACTCCACCTTTCAGGAACTCCCTGTATGTATAACTCACACAACGAAAAGTAACTTATTTTAAAAAACATATCTCACTTTTAATATGAGAAGATTTCTCTCCATGACGGACGTAGGAAAAGGAACTACTTCCACAGATTCCTTTTTAACCGTATTCTTACGCAGCAAAGTAATGGTGAAGTAGCCTTCGTCGTTAGCAGCGCAACATTCGTATTCGGGCAAAAGTTTCTCGATGTATTCTTTCGTCTGCGCGATAATTTCCTGAAGAAACACTATATCTGGTTTTTCGCTGAAATCAAAAATATTTATACTATAGTTACAATAAAGCGGATTATAAAGGGTGTTACTGAAATATCTAATTCTAACCACAGACGCTACGCATCCAAACAAGGCAAATATGCATGGATCCAGCAATGCATATTTTATGTAACTACACCTTGTGTTATCTCGGACGGGAAGCATTTCCGAACCCATGTTTATATTGGTTGTTTGCTTTGTTTTGATGCGTAGCATCAGTAGTAGCCAAAATTTGACTAGATCTTTCAGCAACACTCTATAGACGATAGAACCGAATAAAAATTGATGACAACCTGTTGATAGTGTTGCACACAACTTTGGTACGCCTCTTCAACTCGACTTCGTCCAAACCATCGACGTTCCACGAAATAAGTTTCAACCGTTCCGGTTCTTCCTGAGCAACGGTTTGAGCCATATTTCTGTTAAATCAAAACACAAATAGGATATATCTGAAAAATTGCATCAACAAAGCGACAGTTGAACCTTATAATACATTTTCTTCATTCTTTCTCACCCAGGATTAATTATCGTTGGCTCTTCGGCTTCTTCCTGTTTGTTACGATCATTTTGAAGTGCAAAGTAATCATTAACGGATATCTGAAAAAAAAAATATATATATATATATATTAATAGCAAACTTAGGACATCATATGAAAAAAAAATACATCACTTGATAAACATACTGTTGTTATTTACAAAATATTAATTATTTATAGTTCGCAAAAGTATTATACCTGCAAATCCCATTTTCTATCTTGTAAGAAAAACTGAGCACAGGCAGTGTCAGTATCAGTAATGGTAGCAAATTCTTCACATAATTTCTGAGCTGTATTACAATCAGGAATATCCGAATCACTGTCATCAAAATCTGACATTTTTTTTAGATAGTTGACGTTTTGTATCAAACCAGATTCAAATGTGTATCAGGGTAGATTTTGATTTGAATAATGATGTTTTGAAACGAGCGAATGACTTTGTTGTTGAAGATTACTTGATTGATGAAAACTGCTGTTGTACAGTATACGAGTATTATAATGGTTATGAAACAGTAAAAATTTTTAAATTGATTTCATGACGTTGTACAATTGCTCAAACATGAACCGACATGAACACATGGTTTTTCCAAACCTGAAAACAAAATAGTATACAAACCCAATTTGCCAATCGGACGCAAGCTTTGATAAAGTTGCCTGGGTTACAGATAGCTAACTATGTTCTGATTGGCTTTCGTTATAATAGAGACCAAGCATTATTTTCCCTCCAAAATTTAAAATTTTATAATTTTACACTAAAACCAGTCCATGCTAAAACTATATAATAACAATAAAAAAAAAACTAAATTAAAAATTAAAAGAACCTGACATTTTATTTAGAACTTATGCATACGTAAATTAGTTACAATATATAGCAAATTAGTTATAAAATATTGTACACTTAAGTTTTTTGATATTAAATTAAATAAACATAACTGTACTCAACTGTTGCTGTTGTTTCTTTAGCAAAAACTAAAAAAACCGAAAAATAAAATTAAATAAAAAAGATCTTTTTTTTTAGGGTTTCAAGATACTTTTCAGTTATCTGACCAACAGCCACCGATGGTGCTGCAGCTCAAAGGTGGAGTGTTCTACCGATCACTGTTTACTACACTTTGTTTGGGTTATGATGACTGGGACAAATGCTCAAGTCGAAACCGACTTACTAACCCAGCAATCTGTCATCAAAAACACAAAGTTCATATTTACCCAACGATCAAAGTGTACCAATCAGTAGTCAATCAAACACTCCACCTTCCAGCTGCAGCTCCATCGTTGGTGCTTTGCTGGATAACCGAAAAGTACTGGTTCGAATAGCTTTTTGTTGTTGACCTTTCATCTCAATGTTATTCAGGAAATTGAAGTATAAACTTTGTGCATTTACAACAAAATATTAAAATATCGCTTCAACGATGCAAATTTTCATTTCAACGAAACACGACAATTTATTTTTTAAAGTATCCACATTTTTTTTTTCAGTTAAAATAATTTTAATCTGGTAATAAAATATAACCTATGCCAGCTTATGTGATTTTAAAGTCTTAAAAAGTTAAATTGAAAAAAATATTTGACCAGCAAAAATAGATCACCCTTATTATTTTCTATAGCTATTATATCCCATCTTCTCTAATTCCAACGTCATTAATCATGTTAAAATTGTGAAAACACTTTGTACATTAAAATAAAATAATTCAATCACTTTTATTGGCTAAACTAGTACAAAACTATAAACTTAGTTTAGAATAAAATAACATACAGATGCTCCAGTTATTTGTTTATTCGGTTACATGTCAAACGCATAATCTCGCCTCTGGTTCTTATATCGCTGTATAATTATGTCGGACATAACCGAGAATATATTTTTGAAAAAATAAAAATCAGTTTCAATGTTAAATTTTGTACGTTGAGATTTTGCCAAAATGCTGAAAATGCGTTTGACATGCCTCACAGAATACAACAACTACTGAGCTATTATTTCAACAAATTGCATCAAGATGTAAACTTTAAATCTATAAGAGAAAAAAATAACAATTTAAAGACCTCTTGTCACACGCAATTTTTTTGTGTAGCAAGTCGAGCGATTTGTGCACAACTGCGACAATCAGCTTTTTTTACCATCCAGTTTCCATTGATTGGAGAAGAAGCCGACGTCATGGTTGATTCACAAGCTTGCTCGACTTGCAACAAAACAAAATTGCTTGTAACAGATGGTCTTAATAAATATAATTTGAAAAAATTTGCACCACAGGCATGTTAAGTTGCACATAAAATTTCATAGCTGCAAATTAATGGAACAATGACGCCAAAACATATATTCGATGAATTAACATGACAAATAAATTGAAACCATTTAAAATAATAATAATGAAAATACGAAAAACTTTAAATAGAAAGTCCAACAAATATAACTACTCATACTATTATGACTAAAACTATGAAAAATACTGTTAATCCAAAACACCAAAAAAGCCAGTGTCTCTATGTAATTCCACTTTTTCAATACAGACAGTTGTCTGCAACATAGCGTATAGTGAATTCAAATACTTAGTGACCGCGTAATCCCAATGTTGAAGAATAAGGCACAGCATTAATATTTATTTTATTTTATTTTTATTATTTCATAATAGAGTGCTAGCTGCTCTTCAAAACTATGTGATTAACATTATCTTTTTATAAAATCAAATTTCCAACTGAACATTTGCTAAATTCGCAGTTTACAATGTTTTTTGGAACACACTGTACATTTTTACAAATCAAGATAATTTATCTGTTTTTATGAAACTTATCTTTAATAAAGAGTAAAATTTTTTGTTTTGAGTCATTAATAAAAAAAAACACACATCAACTTTTTTAAATCAGTAAAATATATAGGGTGTTCCATAATTCAATTCTCCATTTATTTTTATTACAACTTTAATTTTTGATTTTTTTTTTCACATTAGAAAACATTTATAAAAAATTGTTTATTAACCACTTTTTATTGATTTTGGTGATTTTCACTTATTTTATTTATTTATTACAACAAATAAATAAAATAAGTGAAATTTTGTTCAACTTTCATTTTCGCATTTGAAAAACCGCAGGATGCCAAATGTTGGTAAAAAGTTTCATTGTTAAAATTGAATTTACTACAATCAAGAAAGATTGAAGTTGAAAAGTTTGAACCAAATTTAGCTTGTTATTTTTTTGTTTCGGTAATAATACACCAAACAAATTAATAATTAATTTTAATAACGGGAAAAAAAAATCGAAAAATAAAAAAGTTACAATAAAAACAAATGAGGTATCGAATTATGGGACACCCATCTTTATGTAGACATTAAATTTTCCACCAAGAAAAAAATAGACGACAATTCGAAAGACGTAAAGCAAATCGGTAAACATGTCATCCTAGCTGCATCCATTGGAAATATAACGACTAACTTATATAATATAACGACTAAAAGTGAAATATCACAGCATCATTAATTAGTACCTCAATAAAAGATTGAACATAAAACAACAACAACAAAAATTTTAAATCAACAAGGAATGAAGCTCACATTGCTGCTACAAAATTCCATGAAAAATCTAAAATTCGATTTTCAAAACAAATAACTCTCTTTGGCGATGCATGCTTAAACACGCAACTGCATAAACCAACGAAACTATTATGTGAAATACATGTTCCCCAAATTAGGATGAGTTTCAACAGCCTTCTGCATCTTTTCCAACCACTTTTTTGGATCGGCTCCTCTTTGCCTATCGCACCTAGTTATTCAAATAAATAAAAGTGTCAAAAGAATTGACATACAGTGGAATCCGGTTATGGCAATCAGCTTTTTGATAATAGCCAGCTGATAACACAAATTCGAAAAAACAAATTATACTTACTGCCGCTGCAGCTCTTCCAAATGCTGCCGAGCTCGGAACGCCGCATGATGTGCGTAATACGCAGGCGCGGGTATCGACACGGACCGCGTGCACCGAGCGTAGTTGTGACACAGCTCGTAGGTGAACATGTGAAGAATGTCGGCGGAGTAGTTGTTGTCATCCCACAGAACGTGGTAGTGAGTGGGACGACTCGTTCCCTACGATCATGTTTCACGTCATCAAATTTTTCTTGTATTTTTTAACAATTGAAAAGTACAGGGTGATTCTCTCGCCTGCCAAGTTATCGAGGATACGTTTTCTAGCGAGGGAATCTGTAGCCTGTACGTTGCAACAAATTTTTCGCCATTACCTGGATACCATTGTGACTACATAAGTAGAAATCGTTTTCTATCGGATGGATGATCCCGGTATCGACCGTCGTCCCGGGCGGAACGTTTTGCGACCTGCCAATGGCGTCCCTGGAATCTTCGCAAAACAGACGGGTGTGGTGTCGTTTTTGGACAACCAAAAATGTGATGCCTGGTTTGTAATCTGGGTTCATGGTCCTACACGCAGCACGGATTGCCATCAATTCGTGTTGTAGAACCTACGACAACAACAAGAACATCGTTTATCTACTCTATAAATGCCTAAACTGAGGTTCAAGCACAGTAAACAAATATGGGGGCAATCGGGTGCGAGGCATGACATTGGCTCACACTTCCTGAATCATCCTGACGGTTAAGCAACTAAGTTGTGAACACGGCTAGTTTATGATGCTACTTTAATGTAATCCAAACGACTGTTCACGTGTAGTCTACAATTAATTCTAACAAAGCAATTACCAAACAAAACGTTTTTTACCTGATAAAACTGTCCTTCGCCTACCCCGTCACGATAAAATATGATCCGCTTCGGGGCAGCGTTCGTTTTAGCACGGAATTCTCTCAACAATTCAACCATGACGTTCTTGAGATCGACGATGATCTCCACTCTATGTTCTTGGACGCAAATTTTGGCTTTGTATTTCACTGCAAATCTGTCGAGACTGCAGACGATCTGTCGTTGACAAGAAATGAGATCAGTCACATGATTTCCGCACGTTTTTGGGGCAAATAAACTTAGAGCCTATTGCATTGTTAAGAAAACAAAACAAACTCTTACAGCGGCAATTGATGGTTTTGTGCTGTCACCTGCCGGAGGGTGAGTCACGTCGGCTCCTAGAATGATTACCGCTTCTTTCAAGATTCTAGAAACGAGCCAATCAACGACATCCATTATTACTATACTCTGAATATCAATACATAGCAACGAAAAATTGACACAATGTACAATTGACGTAACCTTTATGTAAATTTAGAGTCACCTGTACTAAACATAAAAAAACTAGCACTAAGTCATGATATACATACATAGAAGATCCCGGACAATTTTCTGGCCTCTGTATGATACTGTTGATACCACCAAGCTTAGCGTTGATCTTCAGAAAGATGTTGCTAATCGTTTGCGGCTTCGATTGTTGTGCATTCTTGAGTTGAACGCACTGCGTTGCGATGCCTGTTACCGTATCTCCAGCACGTTTTACTTCACCTACCAAACAGAACAACAATTACAAAAATAAATAAATAAATAAATACATACAAAGAATCCAAACAAATAGTTAATGACGATGTTGAAAGTTAAACAAAAAATATTAATAAAAAATACGATTGAGGAGTTGGGAAAACGACGTAAATCCACTTACGCCATTATTCCTTAAAATGCATATATATATTTTGAGTTGACACTGTTATCCCACCCAACCCCTCAAATTCAATCGCATCGGCAATCTTACCGTACAGTGGTGTTTTCCCGGGTAGTATGATGACCAGTAGCTTCAATTGGGGTTTATCCTTAAGGACGGCGTTGAACAAGGGGAGAATATCGTTGCCGCCTCGATACGGATCGAAATACTCAATGAATTCCAGCCGACCCACTTGGAGACCCATGCTTTTCCCAGTCCTCTCCATAGTATTAGCAAACGCTCTAAAACAACGACAACAGACACACAGTTACCGTTAAAAAAAAACCCGAGCTCGTGTCATTGGTTTAGCGTACGCTCGAAAAAACATAATCCCTTACTGAGCTTCTCTATCTGGAAACCTCCTCTGGTCAACACAAACAATCAACCCCCACGATGGGATGCTGGCAGCATCGTACAGACGATTGTTTCTCATGTCCCAAACCCCATCTCTGGTGCTCACCTGTTTTTAATTTTAATATAAAAATCAACGCCACCATTATTTATTTACAAATAATAATAATAATAATAATATTAATAATAATAGTAGAGCTTGTTTCCGTACATTTGTTTGCATCTTGATGCCAGGCGGTGGCAAAACTCGTCCGTTGACTTCAACCATTTTATCGCTGACGGACAAGCCGAAAGATTTAAGCGAAGGATCGTTTGCAAAATTGACATTTCTCATCTGAAAGAATAGTTACAGATCGATTTATTAAAGTGTACCCTATAAACAGTACTCGTTTAGTGGTGCAAGAAACTAGCGATCCATGTATGTGAAAAAATGCTATACAGTTATCCATATTTTTAGTTGTTGTGGATAATCAAGCGGAATGTTTTACGACAATTTTTATTTCGTGTTAAATTTTATTCCTAGTGGAATGAAATAAATAAGCAGATCAAATTACGATAACAAATGCTTACCATCTCTTCGATGTCTCGTTTTCTGTCGGGTGCTGGACGTGCAGCGGCCTAATCAAGACAAAATTTATCATTTGGTGAAAAAAGTAATATTAAAATCAAGTTACCAAAAAATTATAACATTACCCTTATCATGTTGGCCGTTTGTCTATCGTTAAGTTTCTTTGCTAGTTGTCCTTCCGGTATGTTACAGACCTATTTCCAAAAAAATATGAAATAAAAAAAATAAAAAAATTAAAGAGCATAAATTGATTGCCTTCATCCCCGTTACCTACTTCTAATGGCAAATAACGATGTTTATCCAATGGCTGAGCTTGTAAACACGGTAATTTTGGAAACCTGAAACAATAATAAAACATAAAATTCAAAAAAGTGCCATCCGAATCCAATTGACATACAAGCAACTCTTGCTTTATAATAAATTAATATGGAAATTAGCTCACTTCAACTGCATGTGATACTGATCCAGGAAATATTTTTGGACGGTGCAATCTGTAGAGCTTTTCCCATCTGCCGACTGAAGTGGGAAACTAGGTAATTTAATACAAAAAAAACGCCACCAATTATAAACTTCTTAAAACATACTTGTAAGTTATTGCTTTTGTCTTTTATGATAAATTTGATCTTCATCACTACATATCTACGTAGTGATGGTTCTACTACTAAGAGTGCATATATTATCAATGGAGAACGTATTGCCATCTAGTGAGAGTATATTAAACTCTCATTGGTGGAAGAGTATCAATTATCATTTGCATTTCAACAATTTTCTAAAACTAAAAAGATAAAAAAAATACTAATAGGAGCAAAGATGTAGTGAATTGAAAATGCAATTACGCCGTTATTCCAAATATCGTGCCAATTTATAAATTCATTTACGCATTTATTTTTTTTTCTTTCAAATTTCATTATCTTTTCCATTGTTTTCTAAGTGAAGCGAGCGAAACAAACAGGAAGTGAAGAGACAAAAAGAGATTTCAGATTTACAATAGTCGCGTTTCATATTCTTGCTCCAAAAAAAAAACAAGTCCGACAAAAGTGCTAATTATAGGCAACCCAATGTCTTTATGCTATAGACTGGTCTAAAACGATTCCATAGATGCATTTTAAGGAATAACGACGTATAAGTGGATTTTACGCCATTTTCCCACCCAATTGTACAATAATTTACAAAAAACAAAACAAATGTGCGATACAAACGTTTGTAAGCTGACTGGTTTATCAGATAGTGCCATTATCTTGTAACTTCTCTTGATGGGTGTGTGCGTCACCTCTACTTTCATTCCTTGAAACAAAAAATCGTACGTCGCAGTTGAATTCTTATGTTACCGGCAATGTATAGAATTCAGGGGTTATGTTTAGGCTAGTTTACAATATTTTCTAAAAAAAACAAAAAACTACTAAGCCCAAATTTAGGTCTAGATTTGAAAATAACCTAAATTATTCTAGATTAATGTAACTATTGTAATGTTAACTACAAACATTGCCTAAACCAGGCTAGATTCTATACATTGCCGGTAACTGCATATGATAATTTTTGAATAAATTATGTCAAGTCAGAATAATTTTGTTGAAACGTACGTACCTTTGATAACTTTAAGGAATTCATCTTTTTCTCTCGGTCCCATTTGAAACTGGGATAAATCTTGGTAACGAATTTGACAAACTTCGCATAAAATATTCAAAGCCGGCCCTGCCTTCATAAATGCTCTGTTGGATACTGAAAATTTGTATCAGGGGGAAATATACATCAGCTACCAAAAAAAAGCAACAAAACAAAAGAGTTTGCCCCTGTAAATCGTTATTTTTGACGATACTTGCCATCGAGGTTAAGGTGAAGCGCTTTCCACTGAGGACGTGCACTTTGATAATAACCTCTCCACATTTCTGCTCCGTCGCCTAAATCGTAACCCCTATTAGTGATTGGAAAAACTGAACGCCCTATAGTAATGTGTCTGTAAATAAACAATAAAATGAAAAATAATTATATATATGTAAAAAAAAAAAAAACAATGACGACTTGATTCAGTCGATAAGGACCTTTGAAAGAACGATGAACCGAATTGACCAATTACGGAAGAAAAAACCCCCCAAATACCTTATAGAAGCAGAATGACGCATAGCAATGTCCAGCGCTTGAATCGAAGTTTGGTTAGGGTTGAGCGACTGTTGGTGTAAAAACTTCAGCAGTTCATTAAGATAAACCGATGCTACCAACTTGACAGATATCGTGAAACTGCGTTCCTTTCTCGCGTCTGGGATAGTGACTTTAAACGAGTTCTACACAAGAAAACCAAACAAACAAATTATCTTTTTCGCATCCTTAAACAAAAGTTAAGATTGTTTTGCATGTTACGTACCGTCCTGCTGGCGACAAGCGGAAGCTCAAAACTCGAGTACAAATTCTTTTCGCCATCAAATACACAGCCAACTTTTGGGAATGTTTTTTCATTGAGTTCAAGCATAGTCGATACCAACCGTCTATCAAAAATTAAACAAGCAAACTGTAGGAGTTACATATAGTACATTTGAGATCTTGATATTTTAACACTTTTAATAACTTGATATCAGGGTTTCCGTAAGTACGTACTCAAGTACAAGTACTTTCTGAATAGGTACTTTAAAGTACTTTAAAATACAAGTACCAAGTATGGCTCAATAAATGTACTTAAGGCCAAGTACCAAGTATACGGTACTTAAGTACAAGTACATTACGTAATTTTTGGGCA
>JAQIWH010005106.1:0-15371 GCA_034695005.1 Cryptops parisi
GGAAACGGGAGTGCCCCGAGAAAACCTGCCCCCGCGGTGTCAGACCCTAAACTGAACCCACACGGCACGAGTGGGAATGAAAGTGGTATGTGCACCATTGCGCCGAATCGCATAATAGTGAAATTTTGCCTATTGGTATAGCGAGTATTTGGGAAGATTCCTCTCAGCGTATAATAAGGGAATTCAGTACTTTTCTGTAATCAGGAACGTTGCTTGTGGCCAAGAGGAACCTCTCGTGGCGCAAGATGGTGGTGTGGCCATGGTGGTGGTTAGCAGTACTATGTGTAAACGATCAGTGCCTCCTTTATATAAAAGAGTATAAAAGAGGCACTGAATCGATCAACTGAAATTGATCAAGATCATGGTGACAGCATAGGCTGAAGAGATACATTGTCTCTTTAGTGAGTTTAGTTTATGGCGGCAGTACTGTATAGTGGCTAGTTGCGCTAGTGACAAATCACGAAGTTTTCAGTGTTAACAAAAAAGTACCACAAATTCGTATACACGAAACTTGCATAAAAATAGAAAACACCCTGTACAGAAAAAAATAATTAAACTCAATGAGCAAAAATAAAAACAAATTAAAAATAATATATCGCCAAATACAGTACGTTAAATTATATCGTTTTGTATTTAAAATGTTGAGATAATTAAATGAATAAATAAACCAACTTGGTTCACTCAATAAAAAATCAGATATTGCTGAGTATATAAAATACATTAGGATAACATGACATGACAACGGGGCTAATCATATACTAGCTGAATAGCCCCGTCGCACGAGACCCTCCCCCTCCCGGCATTCGCGAGTGTGGTATGAGAGGTATAGTATGAAACTTTATACTTATAATACGGTATGCTTAGATGAATATGATGGCTAACTACCGAAACGAAATCCACCTGCATAGGCTACTTTAGCTCAACCAATTCCTTTGGAACCATAATCTAACATTGTGTCAGTAGTCTTAAAGTAACATTTCATTGGTAGTGCGTCTAATCAACTTTCTCCTTGTTGCAATGTTGTTTCAATTTATACATCTTCTACAGGGATTAGATAAAATAATTATAACATCATTAAAGTTGTTATTTCTTATTTTTAATAATACGGAGTTGATTCTCCTTTAACACAAATAACCGTTTGAATATTTAAAGATTTGACAGCTCTTGGTCAATGTGTAGAGCAATTTTGACTCATTCGTCGTTGTGGTTTTACGCTTTTTTTTTGACACTATGCGCCTTACCATTCTGTCGCTGAGCTTCTTCTTGCGTTTGCTATTACTTTGTCGGAACTTGTCTTTCAATGTTTTCTCGTATGCAGTAATGACCTAAGAAACAGGTCCTCTGGAGATTGAACCTTTGAGTAGTTTTCGTTCCAATGAACCTGCCGGGGTTTAATGGAAACACTAGCTGTTCTATGTGTTGAGTTACTGAAGGACGTATTTGAATGTACTACAGTACTGGTAGTATATTTTTTTTTCACCGCAACCATGTTGTTTTTGTCAGAATTCAAGAAAAATAACAATAATATTGTTATTGATCGATTGAAATATTGAATTTTGATATACAGGTATTGAGATTGAATATTGTTATTGAGCATTCAAACTTTCAAAGAAGGCAGATTGTAAGAGCTCGAATGACTGGTTCACCGACAACGAAAACCGCTCAAATGTTCAATCTTTCCAAAGGAACTGTCTCTTAGGTCATTACTCATTACTGCATACGAAAATTACGGAAAAAAGTGTAATAGAAAACGCTAGACGAAGCTCAGCGACAGAATGTTAAGACGTATAGACGTAAACCCAGAGAGATAAATGGGTCAAAATTGCTCTACACACTGTCCAAAAGCTGT
Source organism: Cryptops parisi (assembly GCA_034695005.1). Taxonomy (NCBI): domain Eukaryota; kingdom Metazoa; phylum Arthropoda; class Chilopoda; order Scolopendromorpha; family Cryptopidae; genus Cryptops; species Cryptops parisi. The sequence continues at coordinate 1,850 of JAQIWH010005106.1, forward strand.
ATGAATCAAGTCTTTAAAGTATTCAAACGGTTATTAATGTTAAATGAGGGCCCACTCCATATTATTTTACCCCAGCTCAAGTATCAAGGTCGAGTTGTGCGAATAGCATATACTGTAGATGAAAAATTAAGATAAAATTGATGATAATTTTAGATGATAAAATTAATTTATTTTATTTTATTTGCTCGACCGGTCTGGTCACAATGGACATTTCACAATTATACCTTTCGTATGATAAAATATTAATTATCCGAGATATGTTAACTAATCTAATTCCAGTAAAAATGACACTGATTTCAACTAATGACTATGGTGTGACTTACAAATGATTTTGTCACACCTGAAGGAAATTACTTTTCAAAAGATTTACAACACATCACTTGTGATGACAAAATTGATATTTATTTCCGCTATCATTACGAAAATTATTTATTTGAAATAGCACAATAGGTTATACAGTACAGTATGTCGAAATCCACAATTTTAAAATAGTAAAAAATGATTTAGTACATAAAGAAAAATTACACGAGTTCGACAAAATGTTCGAAACAAGAGTCACATAACGGTAGAGTATGTTTACACAAGGTAAACAACCTATAGATGCAGGAACTCAATACACTGTAGTACCAATGTACTAATGTAATTTCTTAAGTACCTTTGTACTTAAGAAATTTCCTAATTTTTTTTGTGGCACGGGTGTAATTAAATGAAGACAATCGTCTTCAATGTGCATCCAGCATCCTTTGGGGGCATCCTTCAACTCTTTCTCAATCACATATGTTTTTAATTTTCACCAAACAGTGGCTTTGGATTCATGCTGGGGCTGTTAGGCAGCCTCTACATTGTTGGAAAAATTCCCGGACCCAACAAACACACAGTGACACGAAACATTGTCATCTTGGAAGACAATATCTCCAAACTGATCTTCAGTTGTTGGAATAAAGTCCAGAATGTCAACATAATTACACACAAGCATAATTACATACAGCAAGAAGAATTATTGCGAAGCATTGCCAAGACTGCTTTCATTCATCAAGAACGAAAGTTTTTGAAGGTGACCAGATACCACCCTAGTTCTAACCTAATGTTGATGTGTTCTGAAGAACAATGTTAAGTGTTCTTCAGAACACATTAGCCCATGCAAGTATGCAAGTAACATAAGGGCCGGATGCAAACGGTACAATATCATACTCGCTACATATCGGCTACATACTCGGTACATATCTCGCTAAGATGTCGACAGTTAAAAATTCTTAACTTCGATCAATTGATACAATTCCGCCGCTTAAAGGAGGTACCCCGTTGTATTACCAATACAAGCCATCCGTTGCACCACCACATTAATCAGTTTGATAACATCATCTATAAAAGATCAGAAAATAGCCACAAGTTCCACTATAATGACCATAGTCAAAGTAAGGTTACTCAGCGATACCCGTACAATGTTTATTTAAAATGGAACGACCTACCTGAGGCAATAGGCTGAGGAAATTCGCCTCAAGTGTACATCCACTCGAACGCACTATTTTTAAACAGTTTGATAAAAAATTGTATAATCATATCCTTTACTTGTAATATTTAGAGACAAATCTCTCTTGTACAAATGGTCGTTAGACCGCAGAATAAAAAAATAAATAAAATAAAATAAATGTATTGAAAATACCAAAAAGTTACCTGGCTTGGTGTAGACATGCAAAGTCCTTTATTACCACATACAGGCCTATCTGGTTGTCTGCTGCAACTTGACAGTCGCACAGTAATGTTGATACGAAACCCTGCTTCACATTGGAACGAGTCATCATCCGTTTCACCTGTTTTTATATTCATTATATACTTTAGTATATAAAATAGCGGTATAACTTAAAAACAACTCAAGTGGAACTTAACTTGAAACAAATACTATAATTGAGGAGTTGGGTGTAATAAAAATATAGTTTTGAATAAAAAGGAAAAACTTCTGGCGCCTTCAAATTTGAGATTGAAAAAATAATCCTGTCAACTGTATGTTTATAGAAAGAAAAATGAACAGGTGTTGCAAAAAAAAATCTTAACTTTTGTTGACAGGCCTCAAGTTACAGGCTAATTTAAAAATGCAATTACGCCATTATTCGAAATATCGTGCTGATTTATAAATGCATTTGTGTCGTTTTTCTAAACATCAGCATCTTTTCCTCATTGTTTTAGATTAGGAAACAATTAAGCAACAAAAAGAAAAAATCACAAAAATTTCAGATTTACAATAATTGCGTTTCTTATTCTTGCTCCAAAAAGTACGAAAGTGCAAATTATAGGCAACCCAATGTCTATAATATAGACTGGTCTAAAACGATCAATACTGTATGTGAATTTCAAGAACTAAGTGGAGTTACGCCATTTTATTTTCACTTAATTCAATTTGATCCCTTTATAACAGTAAGTTATCTTTATTATTACTTTCCGGTGTTAAATACGGTCTTTATGATGTAGTCTTTCTAACCAATGCACGAATGTTACGAACCAATACGAGTCTAATCACGGAGTTACAACAATGAACGAATATTGCCGAGCAACATGAGGCTAAGCAAGAGTTACATCAATAATCTAATGCAACATGAGTTTAAATACGGGGTTGGAAGAACTAATGTCGCAAAGCAACATGAGTTTAATCACAGGGTTACACAACAATGAACGAATGTCATCGAGTAACTTGTGCAAGTATGAATATCACTTACCAATGATATAATTATTTCCATTCTGAAAGAAATCTTCGGTGAAGATGGTATAAGATGAGAATCCTTGAGAAATAACACGAGCTCCTGATGAATCGCAAGAAAGAAACACTGCTTCTGATACTTGGTATAAAGTCACAGTCAACGTGTCATTGTCGGATATGAGTCGTTCGCTATCCACGAGAAACCTATAATATACAAAATACACGACTTAAACTTTTATTAAAAATCAAATCGTATTTTTTTTATGGACCAACAATGATTTTAATGTCATGTGCTTTTTTTTGTGTGGCAAACATATTATATTACTAGAAGTTGTCCCCGTGCCATGAACGGTTTTAATTGAAACATGATTTAGATTTTTGAAGGTTTCGTTTCATTAAAATAGGTGTCGCCGCTGCATTGATACGCGAGCAGCAACCAAGCAGTAAGGAAAAATAAATAATTAACAAATTAAAAAACCGACTTCAAAAAGTGCACAGAAATATATATAAAATAATTTTATTTCCAATACAATTAATTTACGGTATACGTTACTCAATTCTACTACAAATCAGTTTTGATGTTACAGTAAGTCCAAGTCGATACCCAAAGTTTAGTCCCGATTGGACAAGCCGTGTTTGAGTGAGAGATGTACATACATAAATAAAATGATAAAATAATACATACGCGTTAACCTCCTTCTTTTTGAAGTCGGTTAAAAAAAAGAAGCTTTGATAACAGCAACATAACGGCTTTGAATGGACAGAGATGAAGATAGGTAGAGGGAGGTGAAGACTTGGGCTAATCTTGATAAGAATGCTCGTTTAATTTTTAATTTTGTCGTTTTTGTTTTGGAACATATTTCCTAGTGTTGTTGAATGACTTTTAATCCAAATAAATAAACAACTAAATAGATACATTTTTAAACAAACAAAACAGTTATGTACAGTAGAATGCAGTGTCAATAGTTATGCAACGAGTTTTTCTCGAAAATTGTTTATTGTACATTTAACAGTCCATGGGATCGCACTTACAAATAATAGAAAACGAGAAAAGCCGCATTAAACAAATACAGCATAAAAGAAACGAAAAACAAATGTCGACAGCTATTGAACCCACAATACATTGAGTATACAGGGTACTTTCCGGTTATATTGGGGCCCGTTTAATGTTGTTATTTGCTTGTACAGGTGACCCTCGTATAACGCGGTAGTTAGGTTCCAAAAAATGTCGTGTTATACAAATCGCTTTATGTGAGCTATTGCTCACATACTAAAAGTGGAATTACGTTCCAAAAAAAAATTTATTTTTTTTAATAAAATGCCCCCAGCTATAGTGGTTTATCTATCAAATCAACAATAAAAATTCTTTTCTATATTTATTCATTGTTTCAGAAAATTGTATTTAACAAACATATGAATTAAAAATCGAAAGCAACATCATTAAAATTATTAAAAGTGAAAATAACTTTGTATAAGAAAACGAAGGGGCTTTGGATTTCTTGGAATCAAAGTGGCTGTTTTGCTTCTTTTTCTTAGGAATTTTGTTAACTTTTTTGTTTTCGTGCTTTCTCACATTTACTCCAATTTGTTTATTATTTTCACAAAAAATAAAAAAATAAATAATATCAAATCAATTTTTTTCCAGAAACATTTTATATAACAAACATAACGAACTAATAAAACAAAAGCAAAATTGTTCAAAATTAATAATAACTTTCACTAACATAAAAATTTTTTTAATGTCCAGTATGCATTTTATAAGTCATCACATCACTACTAATAACATTCCCCCCACTGATATTTTTCCGTATACAGATGTCTATCGATCTTTTTTGTAAGGTTGGCTAACAGTGTTATTTGTTGATCTAGAAGTCATTCAAGTACAGTAAGTATTATATGGATATCGTTTGTTTAACTCATTAGTAATGATGATGTTAGGTTGGAATATAAAAGAGGTTAATTCACGAAGCTTTCAAACTTTTAATTTTTCATTAAAAAAAAATCTGATTTTTTTTTTTCAAACAAAATTTGAAAGTGAAAAAAAAAAACACATTATTGCTACTTACAAGATGGCGATCATTAAAGCCTGAATTTTGTTTTTAAAACTTTTTTTAACTTTTTTTATATTGGTATATAAATATATATTTTTACATCTATCTTTTTTAATTGTAAAAAATGACTACATCATTTTTAATTAATTTCAGACCTCTTTTTTCGCATATTACTAATTTCAGACGATGAAAGACGAAATTTGAAAGCAAAAAAAAAACCCAATTATTTTACCTTTTTCCGTTTCATAGAGTTCATTCAATTCCACCATCAAAAATTTTTCTCTTTTTAGTCAAAGAAGAAAAAGATAAAGACATATTTTTTTCACTTAAAAATAAACGATCGATGGTACCGCCAATTCCACCATTGAAATTTCTGTAAACGACTACACCTCCATCATCATCTTAAATTCTACTATTATTATTATTACAATATTTCCTCTGGCTAACATTTTTCGAAATGATGGATGATACAAAAGTGCTCGCAATTCGTCCTTTTCCGCTCAATTTCGGTACTAATATACTGTATATATATTTTTATTTTATTTTATTTTTGTAAGGCTTAAGGCATTTAGGAGTGAAGGTAATAAAAGTGGTGAGAAAAATGGTTTTGGCTAAAGACGTTGACTTTAATTACATGTTTGGAAAGGAAGAATGCACTGAAGAAAAAAGAACATATGTTCTTTATTTTGTTGATGAGTTGCAAAAATTCGTCGGTTTTTTTTTATATATATATTTTAATTACACGCGTAATTATGTCGCGTCGGTAGTGAAGTTTTTGTTTATTTTTTTTTTTCATTATTGATTCGTCAAGAAGTGAAATGTCAAGCAGCTATTAAAAGATTAAGTTGTTGAAATCTTTTTTAATATATTTTTTCAAAGTTATTTTTTCATACTGTTCATATTAGCTTTATTTTTGAGTGAGCTGGAAATTAAACGTATATTTCTATCTACAGTTGTTTATATGTTGTATAGTTCAGTAATATACCAAAAATGCAGAAAACGAGAATTGCATAAAGTTTTTACATGAATAAATAAATCACATAAGTCCAATGTAAAAACATCGCATATATAAAGAAATCGAAAATTACAAAAATCAAATGAAATGACTCAAAACTCGCCTAAATCTGCATAAATTTAAATTCGCATAAATCTAAACGTGCAGAAATCAAAAACGGAACAACTCAAGACATGCATAGTAATTTTTATACCATTTTTCAGTGTTTACTTTATTTATACTTTTTATATTAGTTTCACTTGTGAGTGAGTGAGCTGGGAATTGAACCTATACTGCCATCTACAGTTTATGAGAATAAACTGTATAGTCCAATGTGCCCCAAAAAACGCATAACACAAATACAAAACTGCATAAGTTTAATGAAAAAATATCATACTGGTCTATGAATACTGTAAATAAATCTAAAATTGCAAAAATCAAAAAATAGAATTATTTAAAACTCGCATTAATTGAATATTGAATTACTGAACGATTACATCAATTTGAATTTTCATAAGTCGAAATTGACATAAATAAAAATTTGCATGAATCAAAACGTGCATAAATCAAAAACTAAATTTTTCAAAACAAACATAAATCGAATATCGAATTATTCAAATATTGCATACGTTTTAATTCGCATAAATAAAAACATGCAGAAAATGGGGTTTTGGTCATTACGTATGTACATAGAGTATATCTATATGACAGTACATGAAGAGTATGCTTAAAAATAATTTTTGATGTACTTTTTTTTTATTAAAATAAACACGAAGGTAAGAATTGAAGGCTTTCCCAGAATAACGTCGTAGCATGTAACAAGTCATAGCTTTGAGTAAATGGCAAAATAAGTATTCAGCAGCACATTGATTGTCGCATATTAGGTGACCAATTTTGAAGTGATATATGTATGTGTTAGGTAGGTATGAGTTTGTTTTTTGGTGGCACTAGCTAGGCTCATATATAAGGAATGGTTTTCCATAATAATCTAAATATTGAATTCTTGTAACATACAACGTTATTCTGAACAAGCTTTCAATTATTTATTGGGAACTTACGTTATAATGTCTCCTGGTTGTGTGACGAGTGGCCTTAACTGAGGTATACTAGTATTGGAAGTTGCGTTGCCACATGGGTCTCCTGTCGCACATACAACCTGAAATTCAAATGTATAAACAAAAAATTAATATTATTTTATTAGCAATAGGGAATAGCTCACTAAATAACCTCCGTACTAAAGTTCTGTACGTTACCATACTAACATGAACCCACTGAAACACGTGGTTCATCATAACAACGTGGATGTCAAGTTATTTTAATTTAGTTGAAAACTAGTTTAACTAAAACTTATATCACACAATAAAGCGCTTTTATAAATAAAAAATTGGCGGTTAGTTGATCATCTGTAAATGAACCAAGCAATGCATTATAGCATAGATTAAGTTTTTTTGTCGGAATTTTACTGTATATATTTTTTAAGTCCAATATTTTAGTTTTTTAAGTCCAATCTGTTTTTGTATTGTATTTTGTGACGAACGTGTCGAACAATAAAACGCTTGCCCAGAATAACGTTGCATGTAACAATTCATAGTTTTAAGTAAATGACAAAAGTAGTAATCAGCAACACATTGATTGTCACCTATTAGGTGACCAATTTCAAAGTGGTATATTGTATGTTTTAAGTAGGTATAAGTTTGTCTATTGGCGGTACTAGCTAGGCACGATTTTCCATGCTAATTTCAATATTAAATTTTTGTAACATACAACGTTATTCTAGGCAAACCTTCAATTATGAATGAAGCGAAAGCTCCCCTCGATTGTTGTTTACACGCAGTGCATTTTGGTATAGCGGAGAAGCCCAGTTGGATGGCGATGCTTTTCCTTCAAAAAGCTTCGATAGAAATATAAATTTAAACTGAAATAATCTTCTGAGAAAATAAATTAACGTTTACGTAAAACAACAGTTTATTATATAGGTTGTCCAAACGTAATTTTCCCTACAAATATTCGAAAATCTAATGTAATGAAAAATTTTGAAAGAATATATTAAAAAGTTATTTTTTATTTAACTTTACTTTATTCGACTGTTTATTGTATGCTTTGTTTGGTGTGTCTTGTGATGTTCAATTATTCCAATTTGGAATGCAATTCTCATTAAATAAAATGAAATGAAATAAAATAAAATAGTGAGTTTTTGAATAGTGCATATTTTGTTTTTTTTTTATCTTGGAAATCAATGTTCAAGAAAATCGCATTCTGTCTCTTCTTATCCCCCTCGCGAAAAACTGAATGGCTTTCTTCGAGCATTTTGTTTGCTGATTGGTCAATAGGGATGCACAAACTTTCAAAAAGATCCAAAGTAAAGTTAAGAAAAAGTGGGTAAAACCAACAATAATAATTATTATTATTACAACGAACCTTGCTGCTGTTGCAGCTTTACTGCATATCACTCTTGCAATGCAGCAAAAACGGCGTTTTACAAAAGTCGGTTGGCAATTTTAAATTCGTATTTAAATTAACCATGTGAACAACTAAAATTCATTTTTGCTGCATTGCAAAATTGATATGAAGCTGCTACAGCAGCAAGGTTAGTTTTAATGATTATTGTTGAGTAATGTTTTTCTCAGTTGGATTATTGAAAACAAATTAAACGACAGTAGATAGTGTCTATATGGGCTATTCGATACAACTTGATAAATATGACTTGATGCCTACGACGCATTGTTTAAATTTAAACAATGAGACTTCCTTGAAATTAATTTCAAAATTGATGAAAAATAGCACCATTGGAAAGATTCTCGTCAAGATGCCATTGTATCCCAAACTCGGCATTTTCATTATAGTAGCTTTTCGAGTATTTTTACAGAAAAGTGATTTTGAGACACCCTAATACGTTTGTCATATTTTAATTATATCAACATATTAATTTGCTTTTTATAATGGAGATATTTAAAAAAAGGAACATGTTTTGTAGAACAAAATAAATAAACAGTTTAAATTAAAATTTAAAATGTTTGGTACTTTCCGTTTATAGCGGGGCCCGTCTGATGTTGCTATTTGCTTGTACTTGGTTATGGGTTTATTTTGCAGGTTAGGTTAGGGAAACAAAACAGAATCATACATTTAGTACGTTTCTTTGATTTTCCTAACCCAACTTGCAAAATAAACCCATAACCCAGTAAATAAACCCATAAGCAAATAGCAACACCACACGGGCCTCGCTATAACCGGAAAGTACCGCGAAAACATATACATATAAAACGTTTTCTTGAAAAGCATTTTTAATGTAGTACTTGTTTAAATGAAAACTCCTAATTAACTTTCCGTACTGTGTAACGTGCAGGTTGAACATTGTCCCTTGCCCTCGGAATACCCGTCTCATTTTTCTATCCCGCCGATTCTGCATATTATCTTAGCGTCAGTTCTCTATAATATTATGTATACATTAAATACGTCTTCTTTGGGAAAACAAGCGTTGTTAATTTGTGTTGACAAGTTAGTGTCATTCGAGTCGACAAACAGCCCAATGAAATGCGAAGCTTTTAAAGCGGAAATTTTCATTCCCCCAACAAACAATACACGCATTTTAAAAAGCTTTGTCTCGTTCGAGTCCACTGCGGTTCAACGCAATTATACCAGGTTCCTTAAGAGCATGTTTGTTACCTGATGAAAAGTAGATAGGTCACGTGTGGTCTTACATAATTTAGCTCCGTTTAAAAGAGAAACCGGTGATCTTTTTCTTGTTTGCTTGTTTGAAGCCTCGTTTTGTTAAAATATAACTCACAATTATTGGTGCGAGTTGCTTTAAAACTTTCTGGACAGGAAGAAAAATAATCCTGTTAAAGGGGGGGGGGGATAACAGCAATAAAAAAAAACGGGTAAGACATAATCAAACTTGGCTTTAGAAATGCCATCCGTTCTTGTTTAGTTGTAAAGAAAACGTTCTTATAGCCCAGTGATTTCCCTCGAGTCCGCGAGCTCTGGGTCGGTCGATTGTCTCTGTTAATTCGCCTACTACGCCAAATGTAATTTGGTAAACAGTATTGACGTCTAGCTAGATGGATGAAAGTACCAAAGAAAATGGAAATGTTTCTGACAAACGAAAGAAAAAAGATGGAATCCCTCAAAGTAAATGATTCGTTTGTGTGTGCCTGGAATATCCAACATTTTGTATTGTTGTTGTTGAAAGATCGATTTTTGGCGAAGACAGTTATTTGGTTGGTATTTTGTTTTTTTTTAGTGGTAAAGATGGAATTTTTTCGTGAGTAGAATAATTTATTTATAATTGTTTTTTTATCATTCGTTATTTCACGATTTATGGTGTGGGTGTGTGATAATATTGTACGAAATCTTTTGATTTGAAAACTCCGAAACTCGAATTAGTGTTTAACGTATGCCCTCAAATTATGCGAGGGTTGCGTTTTTATTATTTTGGTGTTTATTGTTTCACACTGTGGTCACAAAAAAGCATAATTACAACACAAACAAGACAATAAAAATCGGACAAATTTTTTAAAAAATATACCAAAAACTATCAATTATTCTCAATTGCAAATGTATTTTTTGAGATGAATATCAATATATTTTTTTTTGTATTTGTTATTAACACTTTGTAGTAGATATCTAAAATTGCATATAACGAAAGTCTCATAAAATCCCAGTGGAAAAAATTCCAGTGTGAAGGTTAGCTTTTCCGCCACACGTGGCGTACGCATTACGGAATTAAAAACAGTATTGCAAAACCTCTAGTCACTTGTACATCACGACGTAGAATCGCATAATAGCAACATTTTCTGGCATAAAACAATCATTAAGAAGATTTTTCTCATTGCTTAATAAAAAAATTGGATATATGAAACTCGCATAGGTCGAGGATTTTCTGTAGTTTTTATACTCTTTACATTATCTTCATTTGTGAGTGAGTGACTGAGAATTGAACGAATACTGCTATCTACAGACGTTTATGAGAATATACTGTATAATCCAATGTACCAAAAAACGCATAAAACGAGAACCGCATAAAATCTTGCGCATAAATAAAAAACCGCATAAGTCAAAATAAAAATTAAAATTTGCATATATAATACATTTTTTTCGAAAATAGAAATGCTCAAAACTCGCATAAATCAAATATCGAAAAACTCAACGTTTGCATAAATCTAAATTTAAATAAAAATCAACACGTGCAAAAATCCACAATGCAAATTACTCAAAACATGCATAAATTCAATACCGAATTACTCAAAGATCGCATCGATTTTAATTCGCATAAATCAAAACGTGCAGAAATTAAGAATAAGTTTTATTTGCGTTATGTATGTACATAACGCAGTATATCTGTGTATGTATGAAAGTATATGCTTAAAAAAGTATTTGAAATATACTTTTCTTATACTAGTAAATTGGTTCAGTTTGCTTTGAAAAGTCTATTTCGGTTGAAATTTCAATCTTTCATTTGAACAACTTATTCAACAAGATTCGGTTACTTTGACGACATTGTGAATAACCACAATAAAAAAAAACGGATTCGTTGACGTAGAAATTTCGATCAATTTTTTTTTGACGTTCTTTCAATACTCTTCACACCACGTAGGTGACAAAAATCAAATCATCCACATATTGGCCATAAATCTAAACGGGCAAAATGATCTTCAAAACATTGTAAATCCAATGTCCTATAATGGTTTTATTTTATTTTAAAAACAGAAAACGCAAATGGAATTGAACGTAGTTTGCATCAATTCGAATCATTATTGGTAACGATATTATTTGTAATTTCATTTGCCAATCGTTTTTCAACTGGAATTGAATTCGAAATTGGCTCTTCCTGAACTTCGCCGTTATGGAAACATATTCCTAATTTACGAAATAAGAATCCACGTGATGATTTGTTGATGAATGTGACAAAAATCGCACAAATTGAATCGAAAATTGTAGAAATCGAAAAATGAAATTTGGCATAATATCATCACGTTACTGAACGATCACATTAGTTCTAAATTTACATAAAATTAATATTTATATAAATTTAAACTTGCAGAACTCAAAAATGGAATTTCTCAAAACACGCATAAATCGAATATCACGTTACTCTAAAGATCAAATTGGCATAAATCTAAATTCGCATGAGTCGAAACTGTATAGGCTAATAAAGCGTATTCATAACTAAAATAAATTTAATGTACTCGTTTTACATTTTTAATTAACTTGGCTTAAGTGTTGTTACGGTTCGAACTTTTTAGCTATTTTTGTGGTATGTTTCCAATGACCTGAAGAGCTGAAATTATGAACATAGACATAACCTGCGGGACATTTTATTCTAATTTTTACGTTTTAATGTCGTGTCACATTTCCGGGAAACTGACACGTAAAGTTGGCCATAAGTTGAGGGTTTCTCATAAAATGTTGCTGAGTATAATATAACATATTCAGATAATAATACAGGGTGAGTTAAAAGTTTTGTTCGCTAGCAAAAGGATTGTACCACGCCACCTTAAAAAAATTGTTTATTGCAAATTTCACGTCCCATAGAGACAAAATACAATTAAAACTATAAAGTGTCATGTAAAATATGGATAAAAACCTCTTTTTTTGAAAATGTATACAAGTTTTCAAAGCACTGGGATTGAGTGCACACATGTTCTATTCGTTTATTCTCATCTTGTTTTTCAACTACTAAATCGTGTTTAATCTTTCGTGTTCGCCAACTTTGTTTGCAAAGAAACTTATTGCTTTCGAAACCATGAAAAAAACATTGTTTTTTTTTTTTAAAGTTTCCTCTTATTCTCTCACCGATTGTTTATTCAGCTGTACAGGGTAAGCACTTTGGCGTCCATTGACCATCCATCAAAAATTTAACCCCCTTTCTTCATTTACATACGTTTCGAAAACCTGCGGCTTCACTTCAAAGAGCGGCATCGACTAAACCTCGAGATTTAAATTTTAAAACCAAAGTAGAAAAAATAAAAATTGTCGAAAACTAGCAGGTCAATGGAGCGCGTGCAAGAAAATCTTCATTAGATGAAGAAGAGAACTTGCCAAACTAGGCGTTTCTCACCTTCCATTTACGATCATTTCCAAGTTGGTAAACAAAGTTTTTCTTTGCTATTTTCTATTCGTAACGTTTGCTCAACGGGTTCAAAAAGAGGATAATAAACCCCTTGTTTAATTTACAAGTATAAAAAAAAACCAGTGAAAAGCACGCGTTTAGTTAATCATTCTTAAGATGAAGAGACGTGCTCGACGTGTACTTGCCAACATTTTTCTTTTCTCGTATTTATTTTTTTTTAAGACAAATTTTTTTTTCTTAAGATTTTGTGAGGTTTCAAGATTTTTGAAAAGTTGTTGAGCGATAATAAAGTTGTTTCTTCGATGAAAACGTTATCGTCGTCGACAGACTTTTATTACTTTCCGCACGGATAGGTCGTTTTCATTTATCGCGAAAGGCGATTTCGCGCTCTTTTGAGGGAAAAGTCTTTGGGGGTAATCAAAGCGAAGTCATCATCATCATCATCATAGTTACTACCTTAATGGCGTTGGAGATGTTGTTATTGTAATTCACATGCATATCGACAAGTAAAATCTCCTGTTTGTGATTTACCTTTGAAACGAGACGTTATTGATGGGTAAAGGTAATCTTCGCTTTAACGTGAAAAATTTGCATGATGTTATACAACTCCGAGTTGATTGTTTCTGATTTATGCGTTTCGTTGTTTAACACGGTTGGTTTTGTTACAACACGGTTATTGTAGAACTGATAATTTAGGTTAGTGTCTAGAATTGAAT
>JAQIWH010005107.1:0-15369 GCA_034695005.1 Cryptops parisi
TGCTATTTACTCAAAACTATGAATTGTTACATGCAACGTTATTCCGGGTAAGCCTTCAAATTGAAGGCTTCAATTATTGTTTTACAGAGAAAAAAAAAACTTGATGACAAATTTCTCAAGTTTTTTACTTTGTAAAAAAATTAAAATTAAAAAGAGTTGTGTGACTTTTGCACCACCCTGTATTAAGTTTAACAATAAGTCTGAAGTTTTATTGGAGGATTATCGTATACAATTAAATTAAAAATAACAAAACAGTTGATTGGAGTGCATTACACCTAACGACTATTTCCGTCAAGTCAAACATGATATGCGTGTTATAAACGTGAAAAGACAATTCGTTGGAGAAGTCATTGCAACAGCTAATACGATGTTGGTTGATTTACAAATTCCTTTGCGAGACGCGAGAATGATATATTTGATGGGAGTAAAACTGGCAGTAACTAGGGCAGTTTTTTTTTTTTTCATTTTTGCCAAAATAAATCGCGTTGTAATGATGAATGAGATAACCATTATAAAAGAGTGCGCTGCAATTTATGGAATGTCCAATACCATTGAGCAATTAAACGACAATGTGACATCTTGCCAACATTGTTTCTGCCCATTATGACCTCGCGGAAAGAAGGCGTTATTTATAATGTAGCGAATTTCGCGTTACCTCTCTCTCTGCTTAGAAGTGGAAGGTGTCTGAAAAAGAGAAATGTTTTTCCAAATGGGTTTGGCCATTTTGAGTTAAAAATAGCAAATGGCTTTTTCCCCCTTGGACATTTGCAGCAGAGTTTGAATTATCCTATCTGAAATATACTGAGACTGTCAGCTGTTGTTGTATACAATACACACACACACACACACACACACACACACTGAAATCCATTGCAGATGGTTCTCTGTTTCAACAAGTTGTCTACTGTAATGGCCATTGGTGAAATCGTGTACAATCAATCACATTATGATGATTTAGTCTGTTTGGACTATAAAACAAATAGTAGGTAGCATTAGTATTCTATTATGGTTGGTAGTAATTAGTATTCTGTTCGAGGATATAGTGGAATCCGGTTATTATGATCACTTTGGGGCTAGTGCTTTTTTGATAACAATAACCGGCTGATATAACATTAAACAATGGATAAAAAATACATTCAGTGTTTTGGGACCTGATTATGATAACAATAGCCGACTGATAACTTTATCCATGATTATAATAACCAGATTTCACTTATTGCTCTTTGTTTACACTCATGTTGCTAACATTTCTCGTGGTGTAAAACTGTTTTTAGTTTGTCATGAAAAACATTTTCCATGGACAGAGAAACAGCAACTTGCCTTTTATATGATGTTAATCTGGGTGTAAATATCTTCTAGATCTGGCTACAAGAACAAAATTTTTGCGAATAGATCTCGATTTATGCTAGTTCCTTATATTATATGCGACTTGCTAATCCATTTCTCCAATTTGTTAATATGAGAGAAAGCCATTGTTAATATGAAAGATGTTGGTCATGTGTATTGGAAAACTCCGCTATTTTGTGCAGTGGTGCACACAGACAAGATTATTTCTTGACAGAGATATCGAATTATTTCCCCTAGAAGGGAATTTCGATATATGCGATTTCTGATTTATGCAACTATTTGCACATTTTCGCCTAAATTGACAGCCGCTCCTGTTGAAATTTCATTATTTTACAATGGATATTAATTTTTATTACTATAATAGCACAATTCACAGTTTCAATTCGAATTTATATTATAGTATTACATAAAAAAATTTACCTTTAAATAGCATAAAAAAATTGCTTGTTTTGCTGTAAAGCAATATTATTTCTTTTTCTTTAAAGAAATATCGGAATTATGTTTGCAATATTCAAGTAACGGACATTTCAGTTATAATTAACAATAACATCATTGTAGCATAATGATGTCATTATAGCACCAAAAAAACTGTATTATGCAATGCTAACCATAACTAATCACGTGATATTATAAATTTAACTCGAATTTCGTAGTTACAGTGAATTTAATTTGGTTCGTATAGGGTAAAAATATGCTCATGTAAATATGAAATAACCCAATCGAAATGCTTTTATGTTGTCTCCACGCTATAATACTTGTGTGTTACATAAATCATGTGCCGTACAATTAAATTATCAATTTAATGAAATACAAATTGTGAAATGGCTTTGTATTATCAGTTGAAGTAAATATTTTCCAATCTATCGCAAAAGCAATTCCACTTGTTTTACTTTTTTGTTGACTTTGTGATATACAACAAGTTACAGGATGTCCTAGCTGGAATACAAACGACTGAAACACATTGGCAAAGTACTATCTACTTCTTATCCATTACTTCCATGTGCGAGATGGTGAGCTTTGTACTCTGCATTTCAGATTCGTATTCAAATGTGCATAACATACAGGGCGTTCCTAGTCTAATATATTTTAACCAAACATGCTATGCACATCAAAACAAAACAAACAACCCATATAACGATGGGTCTGGAAATGTTTCCCTTCTGAGATAACAAAGGGTGAAGTCACATTGCGTAGGCCGTTGTCTCAATCACTGAAGGTATGCAAACGAGTATGCATTTCTAGACCCATGGACTTTTTTTGCTTTGTTTTGATGCATAGCATCTGCGGTTAACATTTGACTAGACCATTTAGGAACACCCTGTAGATGTAATTTTGTTGTATGTTTAATCTAGGAAGGATAGTGTTTGGTTAACTGTTGATAGTGCTCAATGTAACTTCGTATCAACACGTGTCACTCTCAATGCATACATTTTTAGACATAACAGTACAACGAGCTATATCATGAATGCTTGTCTTCATCACTTGCTTTGTTCATTATTTTCTGGTGTGTATAACCGTACAATAAAACATTCAAGTTTCTGTAGAAATTCACACACACGGTGTTACTGAATCTATACATAGGTTTGTAGGTGATGTGCATGATATTTTAAGCGCTACCGTTGCATAAATTTGTTCCTATCAAGTTGATTGGTTTATTTTATGTACCGTATACCATCTGCATAATGTAACCAAACATTTTTTTGTGTGTGTGTTCTAGATTCAAAAAGACAAGATGAACAACGCAGCTTCGAGGTTGGAAGAACCATCGATGCTGGTAGCCATCGTGACGTATCTCAGCTTCACGGTTCTCATGCTATTTGGACATTTGAGAGAGTTTCTTAGAAGATGCGGATTAGAACAAAGACGCATCCCACCAGAAAGGGGTAGAGAGGTAAGTTGTTGAAACTGTGTTTTAATGTGATCCATCTGGTAAATAGTTGTTATAAAACCATTAATTATAGTTTTTCCATAATGTTAGTGAAGAAGAATTTAACGTTAATAGTATGGTACCCCATTTCCAAATGCTGCATAACAGTTCTAAAGTTTTAGGTAGGATACTCTTGAAGGATCCTATTGAACATGTCTAACCATTAATAAATTACATGTCAATGTTTTCAAATAGTCTGTGTGCTGATTGCTGTGATCATTACTATTAATCGGGCTTATTATTTTATTTATATATATATTTGTATTTTCAGGGATATGTTACATTGTATCAAAGCTTTGAAAGTTTTTACGCATTGAACGTTTATCGAAGAATCTGCCACTGTTTCAACAGACCCATCTGTAGCGTTCCTGGTGCTGAAGTGTATGTTATGGACAGAGTGACACCCGATTACGGATGGAACTTTAAGTATGTAAAATAAATTACTTAATTAGCTAAACGAAAAAATTATGGAAATTAGCTCCTTTTTTGTTGTGTGTGTGTGTTTTGGGAATTTTCAGTTACTTTACCATTGTATTATACATTTTACATCATTCACACTTTTGAACTACCTGAGATTGCCTGGGTATTGCAGATTGAGGACACTATGCTATGTCTGTTTCATAATTAAGTTTAATGGTGTTCAGGGGCGGATCCAGAAAATTTTCCAGGGGGGGGGCAATTCAAAACATTGGATCAAAAAACAAAAAGCACACATAAACAAATACAAATTAATTTATTAATAATGAAAGTAAAATAATACTTTTATATTATTCATTTATAAAAAGTTTAATTAAAATATTATTAAATTTTTTTCACCCGGATCATTGCAAAAAATAAAAAATCATTGCAAAAACCCGAGATTCAAGGGGGGGCGATCGCCCCCACCGCCCCCCCTCTGGATCCGCCCTTGATGGTGTTAATAATAAAGTCTACTAGATGATTGCCCTGGCATAACATACGCCACCTATCAGTGGCGTGTGTTACCTCTGTAAACTAATGACGACTAGCGGCGGTTTAGTTCAAGTCCAAAAATTTAATCAGCGGAAGCTCAATTGATGTAGAAACCAATATAAAGATATATAAACAGAAAACAGAACAAACCATCCAAAAAATCATAAACAAGGTGTTGTTTACACAAGCTATTGGATAAAGTTTCAAACCTCAACTGCAGAACTGTACTTGTGTGGTATTGCATTACTATTTGCACACAAATACCACGTATGCAATACAATACAGTACCCTAAGGCTGCAAGGAAGTACAGGTAGAACCTCACCAATCCTGAAAACCTGTGACCAAAAAGTTGCCAGATTACCGGTTTTCCGAACCAGTGAAACTTAGGGACAAATGGCAAATTAAACTCGAAATTTAAAAAGATCATAAACTAGAGTATTCGCTGTTACTTTTGCTGTAAATTTAACAATTATGAACTAAAAGTATTCACCATAAATTGAAAAATTATGAACCAAAGTATATGGTAAATTCCAATTGGCCAACCATCGAAGCTGATGCCGGATTAGTAAGGTGCAACCTGTATAAGTCGACTTTTCGTCCGATATGTGATGGTATACTAATTTTTTGGGGCAAAAAAAATCGAACGACTTTTACATATCGAATATTACATGAGTATGTAGGGTATTACATATTAATAAACAATAAGTACACGAGTTTGTAGTTATGAGGTTGTGTTGCGGTACTTCCGATTTTGACCAATTAATGCTATTAATCACCACGAATTAGAGGCTAAAATAGAAATTGAGGAGTTCACCGAAGTTTGAGTTACACCGTAGAATAACTGTGTAACTCAAAAAATTCAGTTTTGAGAAAAAAAGGCAAACATTTTCTGCCACCTTCAAATTTAAGATTAAAAATAATTCCTGTCTACTGTATTTTTTACTATATTTAAGAAGGAAAATGAACATGTTTTGCAAAAAATCTTAACTTTAGTTGACAGGTCTCAGGTTACAGGCTAATTTAAAAAATGCAATTATGCCGTGATTCTGTGCAATTTTTAAATGCAATTTACGCCGTTTTTCCAAAGATCATAATCTTCTCCATTGTTTTGGAAGTGAAACGAGCGAGTGAAACAACTAGGAAGCTACAAAAAGAAAGAAATCACAAAATAATTCCGGATTCGTAATAGTCGTGTTCCAAATCCATAGTCTTGCTTCAAAATGTATGAAAGTGCAAATTATAGGCAACCCATGTCTTTATGCTATAGACTGGTCAAAAAAGAATCAATATATGCATTTTAAGGAATAACGACGTAAGTGGATTATTCCATTTACATCACTTACGCCACTTTTCCACCCAACTCCTCAATTACTAAATGACATGGTGGGTGGTGATGACATTTCAAATCCGTATTTTAATTTTGAAAACAAATCTCTATTTTAGCTTTACAGGCACTTCTACAAAGTTTCTTAACATGGTTTCGTATAATTATCTGGGTTTTGCTGAAAACAAAGGGCCATGCGCTGATGCTGCCGAAGCTGATGTTTTGAAATACGGTATAGGGACGTGTACCCCTCGCCACGAATTAGGTATTAAATCTATTAACCCACCCTTTTATTTAAATAAATAAAATCAAGTGCTCGAACATTTCAAGAACAACGAGGCCTTCGATTATGAATTTATGTATGAGTAGATTTCTTGTTTTAGGAACTTTAGACATTCACAGTGAACTGGAGCGAATGACCGCCACATTCCTCGGAGTTGAAGATTGCGTCACGTTCGGAATGGGCTTCGCCACCAACTCGATGAACCTGCCAACTTTGGTTGGGAAAGGTTGCCTCATTCTCAGCGACGAACTCAATCATGCATCTTTAATCTTAGGCTGTCGTCTCTCAGGAGCAGTCATAAAGACATTCAAACATAATGGTAATGCAAAAACATATTTTGATTATGCAATAGCGGTTTGTTTTTTTAATACGGTTGACTCGCCAAATGGTTGCAATGAATTTCGACATTTATCGTATTATTCTTTTTAAAGACGTCCGTAGTCTCGAAAAAAAACTCAGGGATGGAATCGTACAAGGTCAGCCTCGTTCCCATAGACCTTGGAAAAAGATCCTTATCGTAGTGGAAGGTGTTTATAGGCAAGTTCGATATTTTTATTATGCATTTGAAGATATGCAAATAATGTCTGGTGTATTTTCGATGACTAACGATGGATATATTTTTTTATAGTATGGAAGGAACGGTGGTGAACTTGCCAGAAATTATTCGTTTAAAAAAACTATACAAAGCCTATCTGTATTTGGACGAAGCGCATAGCATAGGAGCGATGGGTCCGAATGGTCGAGGAGTGGTTGATTATTTTGGCTGCAATCCGCGGGATGTGGATATCATGATGGGAACGTTTACTAAAAGTTTTGGTGCTGTGGGTGGTTACATTGGTGGTTGCAAGGTGCATAACAACTTCACACCCTGTCTCAACCTAGCCATTCGACGTTGGCACTCTGGTACAGTTATTTTTCTTTCATTTATTTAGAAATTTATTAAGCATATACGTATCCGATCGCATAGCATGTGCTATGCGTCCAGTATGGCTGCCCCAATAGCAGCACAAATTATATCCTCCATGAGGATCATCATGGGACTAGACGGAACTGGCGAAGGTAATTAAAATTTCTACTGATGTACAATTAGATTTTTATGAATGTAAGGAATAGAAATCTCATCTTTAATTTTGTCTATTTCATTTTGTTTAATTTTTAAGGTCAGAAGCGAATAAACCAGTTAGCAGCTAACACACGCTACTTTAGGAGGCGTCTAAAAGAAATGGGATTCATAGTTTACGGAGGCGACGATTCCCCAGTAGTGCCTGTCATGTTATTTATGATTTCAAAAATTCCGTAAGTGAAATAAAATTTTATACATATACAATAATAGGGAATCTGGTTATTATAATATCATTAATAAGCTATTGTTATCATAACCAGTTAGTCTCGAAACACTGTTTAGTGTATTTTTTATTCATTGTATAATGTCATCAGCTTGTTGTTATAAAAAAAAACACTAGTCCCAAAGTGATCATAATAATAGGGTTCTACCTTACATATACAGTAGGAAATCTGGTTATTATAATTATGGATAATGTTATCAATCAGCTATTGTTATACACTGTTTAATGTACAGTGGAGTCCAGTTATTATGATCACTCTGGGACTAGTGCCTTTTGATAACAATAACCAGTGATAACATTAAACAATGAAGAATAAAACATTTAAGCAGTGTGTTGGGACCAACAGATTATGATAATAATAGCTGATTGATAACATTATCCGTGATTATAATAACCGGATTCCACTGTATTTTTTCATCAACTGTTTATTGCTACCAAAACTCACCCGTTCTAAAGTGATCTTAATAACCAGATTTCACTGTATATTATTATAATGTTCAAAAATCCATTACCAGAATATTACCATTAGGCAAGTCTTAGCTCAAGAATTTCACCATGTCTTTGGGAAAGAAAAAAAAACATCAATTTTGTTAGCGAAGATTATCTATACAGCACCCTGTATACGTGCAATATAGTCCTGTATATACAGTATAGTACCCTGCTTTAAAAAATTCTAGTTAGAGGTGTTCGAGTTAGAGAAGTTTCACTGGTATTAAATGTTATTTTTTTCAACATTATACTAATAGTACAGTAAGTGTACACAGCACTTTTACATGCTCAGGCTTTCATATGTACAGACAAGTGGGAAATAAAAATAATGGTTCGCTTTCATGCTTATCAATGGTGGTTTGGTCCCAAAACTGCGATATCAGCAGGATACGCCTGTACTCCCAATTTTTACCACGGATACAATATTTTTTGATTCACTGAAAATGTTTCAATTTTGTCGTTGACACATTTAGAGCAATCGTCACCAAGTTGGCAGAAAAAGGAATTGCAGTCGTAGGAGTTGGCTTTCCAGCTACGTCGCTTTTAAAAGCGCGGGCAAGATTCTGCTTGTCAGCATCCCACACGAGGGAAATGTTAGACGAGGTTAACGCGCAATATCATTTTTCATTTCGGACCTTGACGAAGTATGTATAAAGTAATGATAATTTTATTTTATTTTTTTTTTTTTTTGTTTATAGGCCTTGGCCATCTTGGATAAAATCGGGGACGAGTTATCTATAAAGTATTCCACAAAACCTAGGTTAAAAAATTGACAAAAAATAAATGTTAAGAACATCTTAGGTTAAAATTCTATGTTTGAAATATAACATTAAAAAAAAAAGAGAACTGTTTATATTTTTTACATTCATGTTGGGCTTGTAACGGTATAATCATCCCCCCCCCCCTAGTTGCAATATGTTTTGTACAAGATAAACAAAAAATATATATATATGAAAGTAAAGTACACAAGCTTTAAAATGAATGGTATAATTTATTTATGTATGTAAAAATATATCTTTTTTTGGAAGCCTTTATTATTGTATCTTTATCAGTTCTAGTACTTAAAAGAAATCATAAGAAAAATTATTTCTTTAAAAAAAAAAAAAATCACGAAATAGCTTAAACCGGCTACTTGTTTAAACATTATATATATATATTATATCTCTATAAAATTTATACGGCATTATTTGTATTTCATAATAAAAGAAAACCAACAAATCGTTTGTTACAACTCATTGCGGGCTAAAACCTCCTGAATCCACGAATGCAAAAGAACCATTTCCTGCCTTTCTAGATAATGTTCCAGGCTCGGAAAATTATGAAACTCTCCGTTCACCCCTAAAGAACGCAGATTACGAAATGTGTTTTCTCCCCAAGAAAACGGCACCAAGTCGTCTCTCTCACCGTGGCACATGAACAATGGTGGTAATTGTTCCTTGTTACCAGATGATAGGGACTAAAAAGAATACGGAGACACATTTGAATCAAAACGCCTTGTATTGTAAATAACCACCACCACGAATCATAAAAAAACGTATACAAAGGGTGGGCCAAAAGTCATTACTCGTTCCAAATGTAGAGTGATGTAAGCACTATAGCACTATAGTAATCAAACATTTACTGAGAGGTTATATTGTAATGTTCATTAGAAATTGTTGAATCATGAATACTGGGTGGATTTATGGGGAAGGGAGGGGGGGGTCCAACCTCTCATACATGTTTAGTTCATTAATGTGTTTAATGCTGCTTGAATGTTTTGATGGAAAATAGTGGCAAAAACGGCTGTATTGTGAATTTTTTTGGGGTCTAAATACTCAAACATTCATTTGGAGATCGAATTGCCACGTAATTTTTAAACATAGCCTCCATGAAATTTCAGGTGACTCCCCCCACCCCCAAGAGTTGATTCTAAATCTGCCACTGATATTGAACATGAAGAAAGACAGACTTAATCCCAATGAGCGGTAGTGACTTTGACCCACCCTGTTTATGTTCTCTCGTCACGTATTGGCGAAATTGCATACAACTCGAATGAATCGAGAACTTTTTGTATTAACCAGTCGAATTAACAATGTATTTATAGCAGTTTCACTTGTTGTAAAAAAAAAAAAAGGGTTCCAAGGGTTTTTAGTCAGTTTAATGTATTTTTAAATGATTCTAATAACTAACAGGCCATGTGAGAATAAGTTGCCGACGATGTGTCAAACCTGTGAACCGAAATTTTCACTTGGGTTCCAAGGTCTTGTTTTTTGTAATGGACATGTGCTACACACTTGTGAAAGTTGAACCCGTGGTAATTAATATCGAAAGACTTAGGAAATTAAGAGCAAACAGATGTCATACCACAAAGGCTAGTGATGTTTCAAGTGCTACTAGATAATTCAAAGTTGTCGAATGTTTTTTTCGTAGCAGTTTCAATGTTCCAAAATTAAACGAGAATTTTTTTGGAACCAAAACGATTTACTTTGTTAGCCTCGCGTCTCGTTTATACAGAAACGTTATCCGTCGGATTATGGTGAAGCTTGCCAGGATGCACGATATCTCGTCACACGACGATATACGAACCTGGTGCAATTGTACACACTGAATAATGGGGTGGGCAACAGAAGGTTTACAGGTATGAGTATGCAAAACATAAGTTGACTGTAAACCTGAATTTGACATTAACATTTGCGTTCAATAGATATTTACATTTAACCTCTCTCGGAGTTGGCGAGAGGTTGTGTTCATTAACGTTTGTCATTTTTGCATTCAAATTCATTACTGGTGGGATTTATGAAAGGTTTTTCAGATGAACAATTTCTCACATAAATCGAAATTGTGGATAAATCAAAAGCATAATTCTTACCCGGATAAATTGAATAAAAAATTCTTAAATGAAAAAGTGTTTCCTTTAAGAATTTTTTACTGGTGATAAATCGCTTAAAAAAAAAACATGCTCTACATCCATACAGAGCCGTATATCCTTCTGGTTGAATCGCTTGAATGTGAATTAAAATAATTCAATTATACTACCGATGCTTACCTGGAAAACAGCGGAATCCTTATTTACGAAACTCGAAAGTGCAAACACGCCAGCAAGTTGTTTTTGAAACCTGTAACCGTAATGAAGAGCAAGGCATCCACCCATAGAAGCGCCACCTGAAAAGCATTCACTGCATTATATTGAATATAAAATACCTAAACTCAATACAGGGTGTTCTTGAAAGGTCTAGTCAAATTTTAACCACCAATGTTACTCATTAAAACAAAGCAAACATCTCGCATAAACATGGATCCATAAATGCTTTTTCCTTTTCGAGATAACACAGGGTGAAGTCATGTAATACATAGGTTTATGATCTAAATCCCTGTAGTAAGTATGCAAATGAGTAAGCATTTTCAGACCCAAGTTTATATGGACTTTTTTCTTCGTTTTAATGCATAGCATCTGTGGTTAAAATTTGACAAGATCTTTCAGAAACACCCTGTATAGAATTAAACAATATTTTTTAAGTGTGTTTTTATCCGTATTATTTCTAGAAATAAACGAAAAATCCCGTCCGTACCTACTATGATGCGATTCAAAGGTATTCCCTGATCGAGTTCGCATTGAACAAGATCGACAACATAACCGCACGCTACGTTGACAGAATCGATACACTCATTTGATTCAGGATTGATTTGCAAACGATCAAACCAAACGGTCTTTACATCACCTTGGTGCAGCGAATAAGGTCTAATCAAAAACAACATTTCTTTTAAAAAAAAAAAATCAAATTTAACTTTATGAGAAATGACTATTTTTTAGGGTAAACATGCACTTTACATCCTCAAATATTGGCACTGAAGTTATGCTGAAGTTATTCATATGATTTTGTTTGTTTTCCTCTAACCTAACCCAGTCTTTAAATCCATCTACTGAACTTTTGATGCTGCCATTTGACAACGTAAAGGGCATGTTTTCCCTTTCATAGTATGGGTTCCATACTATTTACCTTTCAGGAGCTGTGGGATAAATTACTCTGGTGTTTGGAAACACAAACTTTTCGCCGTAAATATCACGCACGAAATTCTTTGCTCCTTCACCAGAATCGCCTATTGATCAATACAGGAATTTGTAAAATAGATTACGTATTTTTGCGAATATAAAATGCACTCAACTATAAGATGATACTTTCAGGGGTTTGAGTAAAAAATGAATTATATAGGATACGCCCAATTAGAAGATGCACACATCAGATACACACCTAAGAAATAGCTTACTGAACAACGAAACTTAAGTTGTAATTGGCTTTAATGTACAGTAATGTGTTTTGTAATAAAGACACTGGAAGATCCTGGAGTTTATTTTTTATATTCTACTGGTAATAAAATAAATACTCTTTAAATTGTATCTAGTTGTTTATTACAATTTGTATAAAACTTCCACAAATTTAAGATGCTGCTAGAGAGCGCCCTGTGTAAAATCTTGTACGAGACACGTTTTATATTCGTGGAAATACGATATTTCACACATTTAAAATGCCAATATACGTTAGAATATTAATAGTCCAGCATTTGGTTAAATATTTTAGTATATGCATTTTGCTTCATTCAAATTAAGTTAACATTACCAATGAAGACATGGCATTGCCAATGTTACCATTGACATTGTTAAATATGACTTAACATGTAAGTCATAAATTTATGATATGTTAACATATGAATTTCCAAAATTTGGAATGTTAATATTATTTCAAATAATAAAAAAACTAATTTCAAATAAAATTCAAAATGCAATTCATTTACATTTGTGATATGTTAAGAATGGGACATTTCAAGAAAAATTTACACAATTCAAAAGCACTGAAAATTGATCTATTAATAGATGGGATAGTTGTTGTCTTACATGATCCATGAAGAAATATAACACTAGACGAGGCTTTGGCCTGAAGTTGAGAGACAATTATAGGTTTCAAGATAGACACTCGATGGCTGGCCATTTTACAAATTCAAATTCAACTGAAAACATAATGAAACATAGTTCAGTATTACAAAACATTCCAATTTTATAAAATTTACATATGTTCAAATAATATATAATAATAATAATAATAAGATGTGAAGAAATATCACATTATTATTTAACTGTTAGTCAATTAGTGTTGTTAAAAGTTATTCGAAGTTGTAGTCTGCAAGTTGGCTTTGAATTTCACAACTTGTTTACACATAATATACATTTGGATGAAGAAGCTAACACTTTGAAGAAAACTGACTTCATATTTCTCAAGCAAGTATGCATGGTATGCACTATGAGCATCATCATGAATTATATGTATATATATTTTTTACCACTGACGTGATGCCAACTTACCAGAAGCTGCTGGCAGTTTTAGAAGGAAATTTATTAATTCTATTTTATGTTGCAACATCAACTTGTATTACAACATGTCTTACGTAACTTAAAATACCTTGACAACATGTGATAAAAAATGCCTGGCATTAGTGAACGAAAACATTGATCCATTTAATGATAACAAGTTCAAAGGCCGTATGACCTGTGTTTATTGAACCTGATGAGCCAAGTCTAAGTTGATGTAAACAACTTGGGCGGATTATTAAAGCTACTGGTTTTGATTTGGATATAACTTCTGATTCATACATGAATTAAATCATCATTATCACTGAATTACACCATGACCGACAACTATACAAACTATTTGTATAGTTGTCGGTCATGCCGCTACCAGTAGTAGGCGTGTGTAATCGATCAACACAGAACCCATACTAATATGCTATAACCATTTAGACCTATATAATTATAACTACCTAAAAAAAAAAAATAAATAGATATATATAATCATGAATAATAAAAATAAATAAATATAATTATTTTATAAAATATATACAGGGTGAAGTACATTGTTTTCATATCATGCCCTTTCCAATAAATAAATAAATAAATAAATAAATAAATATAATAATGAATAATAAATAATAAAAATAAATATAATCATTTTATAAAATATATACAAGGTGAAGTACATTGTTTTCATATCAGGTCCTATCCAATAAATAAATAAATAATTAAATAAATATAATGATATATAAGCCAAATAATTTTATAACAATTTAATAAACTAAACTAACTAAATAGTTTATTAACTAACTAACTAACTGAATAAATAAATAAATATAATAATGAATAATAAATAAATAAAATAACTAAATAGTATATAAACTAAAGATATTAACTAAAATTAATATTTTTACTGATTACAAATAAAGCATATTAAGTGATAATTTTTTTTTATTAATA
Organism: Cryptops parisi; assembly: GCA_034695005.1. Classification (NCBI taxonomy): domain Eukaryota; kingdom Metazoa; phylum Arthropoda; class Chilopoda; order Scolopendromorpha; family Cryptopidae; genus Cryptops; species Cryptops parisi. The sequence goes on from JAQIWH010005107.1 coordinate 13,949, forward strand.
ACAAATGATTGCTAATAACTAGTCTTATTTTTAACGTTATTTTAATATTATTATTACTAATTGCTTGCAAATAATAAAGCATATTAGGAAAAGCGACCTTGCTCGGCCGACCCACAACATTGTAGCGCCGGTAAAAGGCTATCGTGGTCGGCATGAATGCAACAACCAAATCCCGTGAAACAGCTAGTCTGTTAGAGCGGACCCACCCACATACTAGCTTCCTATCTTTTATTTATAAGTGATAATTTTTTTTTATTAACAAATGATCGCTAAAAACTAGTCTTATTTATAACGTTATTTTAATATTATTATTATTACTAATTACAAATGACAAATATTATTTTTATTAACGTAGGGTTAGACTTCACTTTATATTATCTGATGTATTGTTTTTGACAAAACAAAAAAAAATATTATTATTAAAATTATCATGATAATAATAATAATAATTATAATTATCTATATTAATTGTTAAAATTAATATTTATACTGATTACAAATAAAGTATATTAGGAGAACGACCCTGCTCGACCGACCCACCACCACGACTTCATTTTTTTAAATTACAATCTTTAGCGTCCTTATTTTACTAATGCATAACATTTTTGTAGCATCATTTTCCAAATATTGTCTTGATCGACTTTTACTATTGTGTCGTAAAAACGTTTTTGAACATTGATTAAAAACGCCAAAAAAAAATGAAATGTGTTGATGTTATACTATTTAAATAAATTGGTTCTAAAATTTCGGTTCAAATCTCATAAACATGTTTCATTTTGTGATTTGATAATATTTTTGGGGTCAATTTTATAAAAAATTGTTTGAATTTACTACATTAGGTGAACTGTTATTTTTTCTGGCTTACAACTCTTCTGGCTCAAATTCTATGACGTCGTGAAAATGACAGTAAACGACACAACTCCAATAGTGACCAACGCGAGGTCAATATGCTACAGATCGGCACTTTTGAACTAAAATGCTGGCCAAACGACGCTTTGCTCGTGTAAGGCTACTAGTTTATAATGAACACACAGTATCAAGCTAATCGAATACATAGTCGCTTTTGTGCTAATCCACTTGAGTCAAATTCTATGACGTCATGACTAGGGGTATCAAAACCGGGATCCCGGAATCCCGAATACCGGAATCCCGATCATTTTTTCACGGTATTGAAATACCGGTATTCGATTAGAAATACCGGTATTTTGGTATTATATTGTATTTAATCTCTACTACATTAGTTAGCCACTTTCTTTTATCGTAACATTCTATATTATATAGGGTACTATATGAATTTATTTTTACACAAATAAAACAAACTAGAACAAGAATAAGAATGAATATTAAAAAAAGGAACAGGAACAAAATTGCCTAAATATATCTGAACAATTTATCTTTTAACATTCTAACACATGACATAT
>JAQIWH010005108.1:0-15369 GCA_034695005.1 Cryptops parisi
ATTCAACTAGTCAAATAATTTAAGTCCATAAAATAGAAAAATAAATATTGGGTGTCCTATTTAGTCTATTACCCATATTGTCGTCCACGTAAGACACTTTTTTTTTTATATTTATTTCAATGTCACAGTTATCGTTATTTTTTTCTCATACCACTTCAAGACTTTTTTGTCTAAGACCATTGTGTTGTAGACCACAAAATTAAAGGTTATATAAAAAAATAAAAATCATGATTAAACTGCACCAAGAAGTTGTAGCAGAGACGTGTTTTGTGCACCAATCGATTTTGGCAACGTTAAAGGTTTTCCCCTGCCGGAGTGCAGACGTTGCTACATTTTCCCCCTACTCACTTTATCACTGTCGAGGAAAGAGACTGCACGGGGTAAAGGAATACCTAAACCCATAGAAGAAGAAGGCCGTTTGTTCTTTTTTTACCTCGGAAGATTTTATTTTTGCTACTAAAGCAGATGCCGCGGTGCAGCCACCTCAGTATTAGCCTCAGTGTCCATTTTCTCGATGAAAAGGGAAATGGTCCCCAACATTTCACCACCAAATTCTAACCCGAAGAGCGAAGGAATAATGCAAATGTTGCAGTTATCTCCAAACACGCCAGTAGCAGTTACACACTGTTCATGTCCTAACAGCAGGGTGCAAGAAGCCATGTGCCAGCACGTGCTCTGGTTCCATCTTTTGGGAGTTATTTCTTGGTGTCTAAAAAGCATGGGATCTTGTGTATGTATGTAAGACATATATAGTTTTTATATGAAATAGCCAAAAACATTAGTGGAAATATTTGATTGAATGATAATTATGCTTAACACGTTTTAAAAATTACCTATAATCGTTTGTAAGTCTTTTTTTTCATGTATATGAAAAGATAAATATTAAAAAAATAGTAATATTACTTTTTGAGCACAAATACTGTACCGTACATAAATATTTTTAGGATACGTTTTTGTTGAGTGTGAAATTTTTTATTTCACGATTAATCGTTGTAGTGTGACATCTTTTTTTAGTGTGTAAAATTCCTATACCTAACACAAAAAACTAAAATATATTCATGAAATAATGCATAAACTATATTATTCAAAGATTTAGACGTAGCATATTAACTATCTCTAACTTTAAATAACTAAGCATTAAAAATTACGATAAAAAAAAAGCTTAACAAATATTGACTAAATTTAAACTACATACTTACAACCACATCACCTGTTGAATTAGTACTTATAATTAGCTTACTGATGACATTCTTGTATACATTCAATTGTTTTTACATTTAATGATACACTATATGGTGAAGGTTTCGATCATTATAGGTGATGGCCGGAGTTTTGAATAGCAATTGGTATCAATAGTGGATTGAAAATTACTAAAATTTAGTTTTGGTTAAAATATTATTTACTTAACATCGCTGAAGAAGGAAGATTTTACCATCCGAAACATGTTCGATTACTTTTGACAAATCAAAAAATAAAAATTACATTACATTGCATTAATAAAACTGAACTGAATTTCAGTAATTCTCAATCCACTAATGATACATTATTGAAAATTCTTGTTAATGCATGTAAACAAAGTATTCTTTGAGTGAAAAAACTATATTTATGTATACATACTGTATATACATTATAATTATAACAAAAAAAAACAGTTCACATACAATAAGTGCTAAATTACATAATTACAGTGAACCTACTTTTTTTAAAATTTCTTTGTTCTCACATCTTCATCATTCTATTCATAGTGGATTATTCACCTGTACGTGTCAACGATTTACCAATTTCTATTATTATCATTCAGTTGCAAAACACCTTTTCTCATTCTAACCATTGCTTACAGTTTAAAAAACGAACACACCTTTTCGAATAACCTCAATAGAGTCTATTTGAACAAGTTGTTTCGTTCGCAGAGAAACTGTACTGGTGGAAGAAGAAAAACCAACAATAGCAAACAACTCTTTGTGGCCTATAAACCTCTGTCTTTTATAGGAAACGACCATTAGAAAAAGTCAGAGATTTAATCTTTAGTCATAAATGAGGTGTGCACAGCATGTGCTTCCTTATGACATTCACAAGTACTGTATATGTGAATTTAAATATACGAAAAGGAGTTCCTAAAGTCACTATTTTAGCGAAATAAGGTAAATTTAAACATGTTTTAAATGTTGTTTTTTTAACGGGGAAACCGCTCGTGGGGCTTGTGGTTATGTTCCAGTTTAGGTTGGATAAAACAAACAAAAACGTACTACAATTAGTATTATTTTATGAATAATGATACATTATTAACTGTTGTAACATTTGTGCATAGCTCAATCATAACTTTAAATATTATATTCTACATGTGTTTACAAATCGACATCGGTGTCTACAAATGACAAACCGATCAGATGCATTAACAATAATTTAGTTATTTGGTTATTATATTACTTTTATATACAGTAGTTAGTTTTTCACGTCAGTTGGTTCTTATCCGTGTTTGTGTTTTTTTATTATGTTAGTTTGTATATGATAGTTTTGTCTCTTTATGTAAATCAATATAAAAATAAAACAAAATTCAGGAGTTATTTTTGAAAATAAAGTAATAATGAATCATGGAAGTTGCAGCACGATCTTTACTTTTCATAAATATATGCATAGAATAAGTTTCTTAAAATATTTATTTGACATTGAGTTATTTCATCAAACAGTGGCTTCTACTAACACTTTGTATTATGTGATGATGTACACTTTATATTATTTTTGTTTTTAGAATTACCAACGCTTTACACGGTTAAAACCAGCTGTAGTGAAATAGATTACCAGCTCTAAAGACTTTGTAACCTTCAAACTAGAATTAAAGCGTAATGTTATTCCTAATAGCTGAATCACCTTCACAGTCATTCATTACATAACAAAACAATATCCTTATAAAAATGTTTTCAATAAAGGAAAATACAAACATTTATTACAAAATCCAATATCACCTGTTCTGCTTTTTTGCGTCTTTTATAAAGCTGAGTGAATTGAATATATAAAAAAAAGTCATTAAAAAATGATTGAAAAGTTATACAGTATATAAAAAAACAACAAATGAACGCACGTGTGGATGACTAAATTGCTCAGAAATGATCAAGTTTGGTTTGCTCCATTTTCTCAAAACAACATTAAGAACCAATATTGAGGTTATATTTTGTTTTTTGTACTCTCAGCTGGAAAAAGAAATTAGATAGGTACTACATTTAAACTCTAAGTGTCACATTTTTGAACTACTATCGATCAGCATTGATTACTCATAACCCTCTGCTATAAAAAAATTTAACTTATATCTGGTTACCATTTTAACTAGACAAATATTGTCATCACTTTCAAATCTCAAATAGAACAAATAATTTAAAAAACAAGTTTGTGTTTTGGTTTGGTACAACCTTCAGTAGTAAAGTGTTTCTCTGTTTTACACTGTTTCACACCAACAATGAGCATAATGTATATTTATGTGTTTATTTACAACAATGGAAGACGAATATGCGGTTCAGAGCGTCAGCAACACTCTACCTGAGAAAAGCGACTTTTCACGTGCCAATAGCTCCGGATTGACACATTGATCATCCAAATTTAGATAGATTCAATTGTCATGAGTGACTAATCTGTACACAAAATTTCAAGTCTCTACGACACGAACATGGTTAAAAATGACATCTACAATTTGAAACGATTGAATCATTTTCAAGACTGTTTAAGACGCGAACTCAACTTAAAAGGTTATAATAAAACAGGGAAAAATAAACGAGAACTTTCTATCAGCTTCACTCAATGAAGTACTTTCACAATCGGTTAATAGGTAATTGTTTTACACCGATTATTATAACAAGGTCTTTTAGTTACGAATAGCTTATAGCCATCGGTTTTATCTATTTTTTACCTACACTAGAAATTTGGTTGTTGGAGGTGCTCAAAAGAAAATTAAAGCATGTCAAATTCACCTCAAGGACAAAACTCTTCCTTTGTGTTTCAAGGACTCATCCACATTATACCTTTTAACCTGCTTACAACAGCTTCTAAATAAGGAAGTGGTGTTACGAAACCAAAAAATAAAAACAAACATAATCACACACCTTGTTTAAATAGGTGTCTTAGTTAGGTGTTATGAATCGAATCCGATCGAATTATGCATAGAACACAAAGTAAACAATGCCCTATAAATTATAACAATAAAGAAACTAAAATGTGATCTATGAAATGGCAATGGCTTTTGGTTAGCTGCCAACTTGGAAACTACTTTTGGTGACAGTGATGGTAGTTTTGGAGAGTCTACAAGAAATAATGTGCCCAAAAAATCAGTCAAGCATTAACCTTGTTGGCAAACACAGTCGACTATATTTTTTTAATAATCGGATTTTAATATTTTGGATATAAAAAATAGTTTGCGTCATAACGATAAATAAATTTTTATGGTGCAAAATATTTTACGGTGGTTTAAAAACTGCGTGGTTGAATATAAATAGAAACTCTGAACGTATATTTCACTAGAGAAACGTCATAATAGTGTAATTTACACGGAATACACTGGAAAATAATTCAAGAACAATAAAACTGCTTATTTGGTTTCAAGGGTGTGTGTGTGAAGTTGATACATAATTTGGACTTCACTAAAAATTTTCTCACTATGTTTAAGTGCGTGTTATAAAACGATAATATCAAAAGCTGTGAAGTTTTATTTTCAACTAAACAAAATTGTGTTAATTTTTTTACAAAGTGTACCGACTTTCTGCACGTTCTAGAAAATCGTTTAAAACACAGGAAATCTTTGATTTTCTTATGCGAGTTCCTTAAAGGAATTTCGCTATTATATGAAAGGAATAATCCGCCTAGATAATTGTCATGAGTGGGGGTAATTTTGCTATTATGCGATTTTGTCTGTTGTGCGCAAGTAACTGAATAGCTAAAATTTTGCTACTTGATGGGATTTTTGTTATGTGCAATTTTCGATTTATGCGAGAGTTATAAATCGAGGACCTTCTGTACACATTTTTTTATGTGTTGTTTAATTACGTTATAATTTATAATTGTGTTGAATGTTTACAGCTACTGACTGGCCATGGAATGGACCACAGCAGTGCGAGTGTGGAACATAAAAGTCAAGGAACAAACACAGGCTTTTCCAAACCCGAAGAAAATGCTGTGGTAATTAACTCTTTAGAAATACAAACCAACTTATAAATACGTCTTATTCGGTCTTATCCCATTTCAGATAATAAACATAGTCTAATTTTGGTTAATGATCAATAATCTGGCTAAAAGATAACCGGTTTAAAAAATGTATAGTCACTTGTTATACTGTATAGAAGTAAACATGCGAGTCTTTTGATATTTTATTACTACACCTCTCCTGTGACCTTGACAGTCAACACAGGTGTGCAAAGAAAAGGGATGGGTAAAGAAAGGTTAGAAGAAAGGTCAATGAAAGCAACTGCAATGTTGAAAGCAGTTCAACCAGGTTCAAACCTGAAGTCATTACTAAATAAAGTGACCCCAAACGTGCAACTTCAAACCAGTGTTTACAGTTACTTTACTTGTGGGTTTGAATATTTTTTTGTAAAGTTAAAGTTATTTATACATTTGTTTACGTTACAAAAAAAAATCAAAGTTTACAATCTATACAGGGTGAGTCAAAAATGTTCCCACTTACATTGAATACATAATACAGTGGTAACAAAATTTTGGTCCCCTTGTATCTTTCGGTCAAATGTGTTTTACGGTACTTTGTTATACTACAGAGATACCTAACTTGTATCTCCATGATTATACAGGGTGAGTCAAAAATATTTTTTTACTAAACATGTTACTACAGTATATTGAATACCTAATACAATAGTAACATTATTTCACTTATTATAATTATAGTATTATAAAAAGATGTAAATATTTATATATACTTGTACATATGTATTATGTACTTAAATAATACAATATGTATATAGTTAATATGTATTACACAGGATACCAGAAATATTTCTTTACAAATTTAATACTAAATGAAGGTTGTAGAATTTTTAACATTATGTACAGTAAGCTTTGTATCAGATTTCTATACTGTACAAGTGTACATATGTGTATATTTGTGAACATTATATACCTTTTTTAAGTTCTGATATCCATTTTACTGAAGGTACTACAGAAGAAATTAATACTGTTATCGATAAGTATTTAAAAAAAAAACAACCAAAAACAGTAACCATATTCTAAAATTTTTCGTTGTATTCAAACTCAAATTAAGTTTTCCTGACTTAATGCTATTTATTATTCAGTTTATTTTCAAAACTTCTGTTTATCCCTCTAAGTTTAAACAAGTTACTATCTCCTCTAAATTCAAAGGAGGACAATTTAAATTGTTTAAATCATTTCGGCCTATTGCTTCGTTCCCGTTTATTGTTGAAATTCTAGATAAAAATTTGTTTTCTGAAATTCTGACTCTTACTAACAATTTCTCTTTTCCTTTTGCCTATGGTATAACTAAAGACAAATCATGCAGTAACCTACTTACTCATTAATATTTATACTTGATTGAAAATTTCAACCTAAACCATCATAACATCACGATTATTATCACAGATCTTTCAAAGGCTTTTAACTTGACGAGACGTTCTGTTATTCAGGATTGTATCTTTTTGGGGGTTTTCTTCACCAGTTGTCAGAATTCCTTATTGCTGTTTTTCTGATACAACTTTAATCATCTGGGATAGACATGAAACCAACACCATGTCCGGAAATGGTGTGATTCAAAGTAGTCCAAATGCAATACAGTTTGGTATCTAAAAATATCCACGACCATACACTTAGTGGGAAACTCTACACCTACGTGGATGATAACATCTTGATTTCTAAATACCCAAAAGTTTAAAAAAAACACTTTGGACAGATCAGTCCAACAAGATCTGAATTTAATCTCTGAATGGTAAAAAAACAAACAAGGTCTTCAACTTAACCAAAATATTTCAACAAAAAAAAAATATGTAATTTATAAGCATGAAAATATATATATTATGTTTCCTACGATTGTCCATAACTCGCAATTTGAAGATAGTCTTATAATTAAAAAAACCTATGAAAATAAATAAATAAATAAATTAACCCTTTGAAGACCACACATCTAATTATGTGCAACTCCTATCCAGCTGAATCATCTCCTATTAAGTTCCTAGGTGTATGGTTCAATCAAGGTCTTGGTTTCTCTGTTTATGTTAATAAGCTTGTCTTACGTTTAAATCGACAAATTTATATGACAAAACGCATGAAAAAGATTTTAAATTATCGTGAAAAACTTAATTCTATCTTAATTTATGGTATTACTCTTTGGGGTGATGTGCCTCTCTTTAAGGTTAGACGTCTGCAGGTAGCATATAATAGACATGTAAGGATCCTGTTTGGTCTCAGTAGGTACTCTTTCGTTTCTAATTTCCTACGCACTCAAAAACTTTTGAGTACAGTATCTCTCATCTCAGATGATTCTTTATTATCGTATTACAGAGATTAATCGATGTTTCAGATGTTTTCAACATCCGTTGTCTTTCTTGTCTGGCTGGGTTGTTGAAGGTTGGAATATCAGAGATGGACTATTTTTGTTTATACTAAACTATCTCTATAAGATGTGAATCTTGAAAATAAATAAAAATAAAAATAAAAATAAACCCATTCAAACACATTCTACACAACATACGCGTTTTATTCAAATCAGTGAAAGCGACATTGTTCCTAAAGTGTCTTTTCCCCTTTCTATTATTGTTTTAAAAATGTGTTTTTTTTTGGTGTCAGCCATATACACTGAAAAAAAACCCACCATGAAAGACGATAATTAACAACAATAATAACGTGTGGTTAAGTGTTGTATCATTCATTAGACTCTTGTCATTTTCTTTTTGCAGGTCATTGCCCAGAGTAAGATTCCATCCCTTCCAGATTATCCAGAACTTCAAGTATCATCTCAATGGACCAATGGAAAAGTTACTCAGGTCGGGTTTATACCAGTTCTTTATCTTTTTATTCATAATCTTGATATACTAGTTGATTTAATGACTGAACCCATCCCACACACTTTCCTCAAACAGTCAAATGACTAACAAGAAAAAAAAATTGTATGCAATTTGCCTGAGGCAACATTAAAACATGGGAAAGTGACCCTTAGATGCCCAAGATATAAGAAGACTCATCCAATTGAAAAATACAGGTTTCCAATAATGTTTTGTTACAACAATCTATATACTGTATATAAATATATAAATAAACAATTTTAAAATCATGTATACAAATATACAAAATTAAAAAAAATTCTTCTGTATATTCAAAATTTCAGCATAAAATCGTACATAAAATATATAGTCTGTTAATTGCCTGCATGTAGCACTTTTTATTATACTTTTTATATTAGCTTCACTTGTGAGTTGGTGAGTGAGCGAGCTCGTAATTGAACGTATACTGCCATCTACAGTCGTTTATGAAAATATTCTGTATAATCCAATGTACCAAAAAACGCATAAAACAAAAACCACATAAAATTTTCGCATTAGTTAAAACCCGCATAAATTTAATGTAAAAAAAAATTACATATACAATTAATTAAATAAATAAAAATTGCAAAAATTAAAAATGGAATTACTCAGAACATGCATGAATTGAATATCGAATCTCAAAGATTGCATAAATTTTAATTCGCATGAATCGAAAAATGCAGAAATCAAAAATGGATTATTTGCATTATGTACATATCTGCATTTTTAATGTATATTTGTTTATGTAAATAGGTTAAATTTTTCCAATGCACATCATAATATTGATCTGTTTTTCTTTAAAACAATTTTTTTTTCAGGTTCCAGTAAAATATCACAGTCCATCGGATTCAATGGAAGTTGACATAAGGAAAGATTTCTTACTGTCTTCCTTAAAAAAACAACAGCTAGAATCGGTGGACAAAGAACAGTTCCAAGAAGCAGTGTTCGATAAAGCACATCAATTAAGCGAAATGAAAGTAAGAATTTCATATCACGCTAATGACTAGCAGATAACCAATAAAGTTAGTGCGGTATTAAAGAACAGTCATTTTAGAGAGATAAGTAACCATAATCTAACTTTAGCGGTTATTTGAGATTAATGGCCACACAAACTATGTTGGTTATCAGGTATTTATATTTACTTTCGAATATTTCACGTTTTAAATAAAGAAAGAATTGGATGGACGAGATCGAATAATTCAACAGCAAAAGCAACAACTAGATGAAGCACTAAGAAATTTGACTGTTGCAAACAAAACGAAGGTGAAAACCCATTATATGATTATTGTACCAAACCATAACGTAATTGTTTTGAAGTACAAGGTGAGACAAAAGTTTGAAAAAAAACTATGTTTTTTTTAGGTTGAATTTTTTTGCACAAAGAAAAGATAGACGTGACATTGAGTTTATATTTCTGAAATGTGCCGTTTCTGATATTTTCAGAAATTTGACTCGCACTGTACTTTTTTAAAGTAATTTTTAATGAACAACTAATTAATGGATATCTAAATCGTTAATATCAATATTTTCATAAAACGTTTGATTCTTATAGGCATTTTTGACTGCGCAATTAGCTGACCAAGACAAGAAACTCGCCTTATTCGAACAGTACAGAGATCCCAAATTAGTCGTAAGACGTATTATTTAAGCTTATAGAAGCCTGATACACGCAATTTTCGGTGTGGCAATTCAAGCCATTTGTAGAAAACTAACGTCAACTTCTTACCAACTAGTTTTTATTGGTTAGCAAGAATCCGACATGAGAATGTCCGCAAATTGCTCCACTTGCCACAGCAAAAAAATTGCGCGTCAGGACATCTTTATACCAATAGTTATTAACAATTTCAAACTCTTATTGTTTTTTTTTTAATTTAACATTTTTGTAGATACGTGAAGAATTGCAAGTAGCACGTGATGCCTTATATAGTTTACGTAAAGGATTTAGAAAAAATGATTCTCAACACCACACAATTGATACTCTTGAACAGAGCATTGCATTACTAATGGAACGATTACATTTTTCCGAAATGGAAAAGGTGAATAAAGTACTGTCCGTTATCACAAATAAAAATTTAAAAAACAAACCTATAACACTACCTGGATATTTTTTTTTAGGTTGTTGCAGAAAGCTTAAAAAAACAACTGTGTACTGATTCTTTGGGAAGTTTTAAAAGGTGCAAGTATGCACTGCCTTCAAGTATGGAAAAACAATTTTCTTACATAGTTTTTTTTTTTGTCAACGTGAAAAGTATTTTTTATACCTGTCATTAAATTATCAAGAAAATTTGATACTATTTTTTCTCGTTTCGTATAGGTTGTCTTTCATCGGTTTGGAACTCTCCAAACTATCCCAAACTGACGAAAGTGATATACTTCACTGACAAAACTCTCACGCCTTATTTAACCTCCATTCCTAAACGGTAATCTACTATTTATATATGAAGGGCAATATACTGATAAGCCAAATTTATGAAATTGTTTGGAAGAGTCGTTTTTCTGATGAGAAACTCCATAGAGTACCATACTGAGCAACAAGGTGATTCTCTACATTACGCTGCCATTTTATGTTAAATCCAGGATGTGGTAAAGCAACAAACTAGAAACAGTAATGATGAACAGTTTAATGTAAAATGTCATTTTTAAAAGAAAAAAAGTATGGCTTATCATTATATTGACAGCCCTTCGTATCAACCATGCTAAGAAAATAAAATATTTAAACATCACCATTCAATATTTTTTTTATAAAACAGCTATGCATTGAGCTAAATAATATTGTAACCGTTTACAAATGTTTGTTCAATACGAACCAATTTATAGGCTACAAGTATTTAAACTTGTTTTATTAATTTTAGGTTTGATATTTGAAGACATTGATGCAAAAGGGTGTTAAGTTACTTACATGTTATAAAATATAAGTTTATTGCATCCCAAAGGGATATGGTACAAGTTATACAGTCCAATAAAAGTCAATAATAAATAAGTCCAAAGACAAAAGATTAACAACAGTACAAACAAGAGTAAAAAATGCAAAAGGTAAAAAAACTTGTGCTAATTAAAATAAACAAAATTCACACAGAAGACTAACCACTTAAGAGCAATTTCGTAAAAAAGTTGCGCAAGGTTGTTAATCTTCTGTACTTGCCTTTCTATATATGGGCCTCTTGACACTTATTACACAAATATCTTTGCATATTATTGCTTTGTTCGCAAATTATGCGTTAGAAAGGTAGAAATGCACTTAACACCTTCGAAAATGCTTCTACGTCATTTTTGACAAAAATGTTACTTAACACCCTTATGCACCAATGTCTTCAATTATACTAGCTAATTTATTTGGGCTTTTAAAACTTCATATCTTTTTACACGCTTACATTTTTTATTCAATAGATAATATGTTTAAACTTTATGTTGCAACTATTCATTGGAGGTCCTTGTGTATATTGTACTAAAGATAAATGTTTTTTTTATTTTAGACTTGGTGAAATAACATTAAAGGATTTCAAGCAGCTAGGAGATTTTAATCAACCGGAAACATTCCGATTTCATTTCAAAGCTCTTGATCCTGAATACGGGATGGTTAAAGAAGAGGTGAGATTCATAATGATGTTAAACTTAATATAACTAACACGGTGCTTGTCATACATAATCTTAAATTGGACCATCTTAAACCATAGCAAACTGAGTCCATAAATTTAAGAAAACGTTGATTTTTTGCAAATGGTTTCTCCATAGCAACCCTATGGAGAAACCATATGCAAAAAATCAACGTTTTCTTAAATTTATGGACTCAGTTCGCTATGGTTTAAGACGATCCAATTTAAAATCATGCTATTTCCATTGGATCATAGTGCCGTGTGACTAATTGGTCCAGCAATAAAATTCTTAGTCTATGAACTAGATAATGTCTTAGAGGCCTCATTTAGTTTATTAACTTAAGTGTAAAAAGTGAGTTAGTTCACTATGATTTAAAACGATTCAATTTGCATTTAGACACTATAATACGTTTGTACTAAATTGGTTAAATTTATTTTTATAACTTATTACAATTCATAACTTTAAAAAAAATATAATATAAAATTTAATTTTGTTTTATTATTCAGGTTTTGCAAGATGATGACATCTTACCTGGATGGGATAATAAAATTATTGCATGGGTAGAAACTGATCATGGTTGATTCTACGTGCACAGTGATGTGCTATGATTTTCAAACAAACATAATGACTTTTTTTAAAAATATAACAATAATCAAAATAGCTTAAAGTCTATAGGACGACGTATGGTTTCAAGGTCTGTAACGAATTTTACACTTAGTTGCAGCTGGTGGTCTTTGGAACATTGTATGAAGATAATAACAATGGCCTATTTCGTACGTAAGCTTACAGTTGGAGCTTTTTTCGCTGATTCTAACATTTATATATTCTATCATATAAGAAACTTTATAATATTTCTGAATAAGAAAACCAACACAAATTACGATATTTTTGTGTTATTATATCTTGTACACAGTACACAATCATGTCGAAAAATACCATGTATAAAAAATAATTGCACATTACGCTTACAATCAATACTAAAAACTTTGCGTATATCCTTTATATGCCTATTATATACATTTGAATTCACTTGACTCTCATTGAATAGCAAGTTGGATGCTTCATTTCAATTGTAAGAAACGCGCAAATGTCCTATTTGAGGATATTTATTTATTAATTAATTATTGAATAAAGCAAAATTGACCAAAAAAAATCTAGCGTGTGTGTGTGTTTATTACAATTGAAGGAATTGGTGGAAAAACAGTGTAAATCCACTTACGTAGATATTCCTTAAAATGCATATATTGAATCGGTCTATAGCATAAAAATATTGGGTTGCCTATACACTTTCGGACTTTTTGGAGCAAGAATATGGAATGAAGCTATTGTAAATCTGAAATTTCTTGTGATTTCTTTCTTTTTTGTCGCTTCACTTCCTGGTTGTTTCACTTTCTCGTTTCGCTTACAAAACAATGGAAAAGATATTGATCTTTGGAAAAACAGTGTAAATACATTGATGAATTAGCACGATATTTGAAATAACAACGTGATTGCATTTTTAAATTAAGTCTCGCGCCTATTAACTAAAGGTTGCTATTAACTCGTGCCAATTTTTCTTCTATAAATCTACAGTTGACAAAAATTTCTTAAATTCGAGGGGCCAGAAGTTTTTGCCCATTTATAATTTTACATAATTAAATTATATAATTGTTTGATTGTACTAATATTATTTTAAGTGGTTATAATTGTTAATTTAATGTTATACGTTTATAATATAGTTTAGTTACTACGTCAACAAATATCAGTGGTGAATTTTATAGGTGTTATTTTACAGCGTTCACCCGCCAGAATCTCAAATCAGTGTGCATGTATTATAAAAAAACTTTTAATACATGCATTTTGTTATTATAATTGCCATTTACAAACAGAACGATAAATGAGTAATATACTGTTACATCAAATTGCTCTTTCATTAAATCGAAACTTTTCATTTAACTTTCGATTCTCGTACATAGTTTACAGTACTTTGCCACCAGATGGTGACAAACCACAGCGGCAACATTAATCGAAATCGAGCATTGCAATACAGTTACAAAAACACCCTGTACATTGAAAAATATATATTACAAAGTCATAACATAAATTACTGTACAGGGCGGCCGAAAAGTCACTATCCATTGCAAAGCACTTTTACATTACGTTTGAAGTGGTTAGTGACTCTGGGCCACCATGTATATAATTGTCTGTGTGTGTAAAAAAAACTTTAAAATCAACGGGAGATCACCAAAACTTGAATGTTAAGTGATATCCACTGGGTTTACTATTATAAAATATAACGTAACTGTACGCAATGAAATCCACAGGTAGGTTCACCATAACAACGCGAGTTTAAGCTTAAACTACGACAATGAACTGCCTCAGAGAAAAAATATTACCCGTTATTTTTGACGGTTTTACTTCGTTTCATAAAGATAAGAACGACCAACATGTTTGACTTGAACTTGAAATTTGGTCAAAATGAATTTAGAACTTGAAACAAAAAGGATTAAGAAGCTAATCGCATTACACGTAATCTTTTGGAATTAAAAGTGTACCCGGTTCAAGATGTTCGAGACATCAAATTTTCAAGCAGGAAACCTTTTCGTCAACTGTGTACAGTTTTATTCTTATGGGGATCGAATAATTTTTACTTCTGAAACAGGAAAACGTTTTAGGCAGGTCCCATTGTATCACGATTATTTTAAAAGTACGATTTCTGTAGTAATACATTTTTTTTAACATTTAGTTTTGTATAGTTATAATTTAACATTTAATAATTAGTCCAAAATTTGCGTAAAGTGAGAACCGCATTAATCGAAGACCGAATAAGTCTACTGTAACAAAATTCACATAACTTAAACCGAATTGAAAATTGCAGAACTCGAAAATAGAATTTCTCAAAAATTTTCGTAATTCAATTTTTAATTTTTGCCTGCAGCTAGGTGTCTCAGATCAAACTATCAGTTTGTTAGCAAATTTTCAATAGTGGCAATACCACTATGGTGGTTTTGTCATAGCCTTACAAACTAATCTCAAGATAAATTAGTTTTTACAAACTACAATAGTTAGGGTATTCAAATACTAAAACTAGTCAAGTTAGATCTCATTTAGGTCTTAACTGTAAAGTGCATATGACACAAAACGAACCTATTAAGTTTTGCGCTAACAAACATCAAACTTACTTTAGGAACACAGAACCTAAAACCATTAATATCTTTAAGGTTAGTTGAAAAGCTTAAAAAACTACACCAACCCATCAAACAAAATTGCAGTTATGCTGCGCACGTGGTTGAGTCCTGGGTGTTGACATCTGGGACCAGATATTGTATCCACTCACTAAAGAAAACTGCGGTTGGATACGTGACCCAAAAATACCCAATTACAACCCACTAAGACAGTTAGAGGATATGTGTCCCAGATTCGGTAGGCCAGTTTTTCCCGAGGAATTCTCAGGAGATGCCCAAACCATTTCATTTGAGATCTCTCTCGAGATAGCGTAAGTACATTACATACAAAATATATTAAATATAATAAATAATAGCGTTAAAATTTCCAGTTGTAGTTACACTATGATATTTAAGTACGTTTCCGTAATAATTTGAAACTAATAATTTTTAATTCTGTGGTACAGTTATCCAAATTTTTATTATAATCAAACGCTACTCGTTTGAAACGTTTAAAACCTGTTTAGTTTCAACTTTCTGCCAAGCGATGGCGCCACAAATATTACTTTGAACTAAATTGGACATCAACTTACAGTATTCCCATCGGTGCC